>MVJL01009343.1:0-16158 GCA_002156465.1 Macrocentrus cingulum | reverse complement strand
CTTACCATGTGCTATCGTCAAATAAATATTTTTAATATCAATTCAATTATATACAGTCCATGTGTGATTAAAAGTATTAGAATAAAATGTAAATATTGTTTAAATGATGAAAAATCCACGCGTCCGAGGTGCCGATCAACGTGCAGAAGCTAGAAATAGCTGAACCCATCTGTGCGTCGGTATCCAAAGTTGAAATTCACGCAGAGGCGTAGTCTGAACCACTCCTATCTAAAAAAAAATCATTTAAAACAATTTCTTCACTATTCTAACAATATTTTATATTTTTTTCAGTCCTTAAAATCCCGTAAGGTATCCCTACACGCACTTCAAGATGGGTAGGGAGGACAAAGCAAGCTGGAAGTCCAGTTACTTCACCAAACTTATTCAACTCCTGGACGATTACCCCAAATGCTTCATCGTCGGGGCGGACAATGTCGGCTCGAAACAAATGCAGCAGATCCGCATGTCGTTGCGCGGAAATGCCGTCGTGCTCATGGGCAAGAACACCATGATGCGTAAGGCCATCCGAGGCCACATCGAGCGCAATGCAGCTCTGGAGAAGCTGTTGCCGCACATCCGCGGCAATGTTGGCTTTGTCTTTACGCGCGGCGACCTCGTCGAGGTGCGAGACAAACTGATGGAGAATAAAGTTCGCGCACCCGCGCGTGCTGGCGCCATCGCGCCTCTGAGCGTCATCATTCCGGCTCAGAACACCGGCCTTGGACCGGAAAAAACCTCGTTCTTCCAGGCCTTGAGTATCCCGACCAAGATTTCAAAGGGTACCATTGAAATAATCGTAAGTTTCGCACGTTCCCGCTCGTTTTTTGCCACTGAAACGAGTTTTAAACGCAATTTTCTGACCGTTTCAGAACGACGTGCACATCCTGAAGCCCGGTGACAAAGTCGGTGCTTCTGAAGCAACGCTTTTAAACATGTTGAACATCTCTCCGTTCTCATACGGACTTCTCGTTGAGCAGGTCTATGATTCTGGCACTATTTTTGCGCCTGAAATCCTGGACATTAAGCCCGAGGATCTGCGCGCCAAGTTCATGGCCGGTGTGGCCAATTTGGCATCAGTTTGTTTGGCCATTGGCTACCCAACGGTCGCCAGTGCGCCACACAGTATTGCTAATGGCTTTAAGAACCTTTTGGCCATCGCAGCAGTCACTGACGTCGAGTTTGCCGAGGCCAAGACCATCAAGGAGTACATCAAGGTAAAATAACGCTTTAAAATCCCTCTGCACGTGTTTTTTTCGTGTTGAAATATTTTTAAAAACACCGAAACATTGAGAAAATATGTATGTGTTTTTGGAAATAGCTAGAATCTACTGATACGTTATCGCAGTTTATGGTTGCGGTTATACCTATTGTGAGTTAGAAATAATGACTAGTCATACTTTCTCAGTGTCAAAACATTTTTTTCTATCTGTCAAAGTTGAATTAAGTATTTAAATTGATAAAAAATTGTTTTTTTTTTTCAGGACCCGAGTAAATTCACTGCATCCGTCGTTGCTGCCCCAGCTGCTGCTGCCGCTGCTGCGCCTGCAGCTGAGAAGAAAGAGGAGAAAAAAGAGGAATCCGAGTCTGAGGATGATGATATGGGCTTTGGACTTTTTGAGTAAATTCGTACAATGACGTGCGGATACGTTGTCAGTCTGCTTTCTGTATGCCGACACGTCCGAATAAATTACAGCAACTATATACTACAGTATTTTTACTGCCTGTACAAAATTTCATCCCAATTATTCTTCGGTCTTGTAATCCACGAGCCTCGATTGCCTTTTTTTTTTGTTGCATAAATATAACTAATGTTTTTTCGTTAAAGGATTTTTCTCTGGCGGAAAATGGGCTTTTTCACAGAGTAAGGTTAAGTAATCAAAACCTGCGCGCGAGATTTCATGTGTGGGTGCGCGGTAATCGACAACTTCACGTTGTATGTATGTACGTCGGGGAAAATCTCCTTCAACAAATCGCCGAGCAGTCGTCGTCGTTTTGTGTGTCTAATTTTAGTTCTAGATAAGCAAATCTCAATTGCTGTGTTGCGCATTATATTTCATCAGGTAAAACACTTGAAAAAAAAAAATAATAATACCGAATAATTCATTTAAATTTCAGACAATTCAACGGTTAACACGAGTGTATTTTCAACGAAAAAACAACAGAAAATGCCGACTATCTGATAATTGTTGCTGATAAAGCACTATATATATAACACGAGTCATGACAATTGCTTCCTATTGAAAAAAAAACCGTCAATAACGCCTGGAATCACACGTAAGCAACAAGTTTCATAATCTAGCGCAATATACAAGTAGTTTTTAGTAAATAAAACACTTTTTTCCATCCATGCAGACGATCAAAATCGAAAATAATGCATCAACCACCAGCATACGGACCGGTAATAACGAATCAACCTGGAATTAATGATCCTCCAGGGTATTCCGAGTATGCATCGCCTCCTCTGCCACCAGTTGGAGGTTAGTAGCCTACTCAACGTGATGCTCCAACGTTTTAATGAGGTAGATCGTTGATAAGAGGTAAATATTTACTTTTCTCGCTCGACTGTCTGATAGAGCCACGAACAGCGGGCGAAAGCCGAAGAAACATTCGAGATAATGACACAGTTGGTGTTGAAATTCGTGATGATTACACGTCGTGAAGCACTAATAGATGTGGTTGCTCTATCTCCTGTGCAAATACCTCCAGTATATCGTGAATCTCTCACATTATTCTCTATTTTTTCCATTTGTCAGAGAGTAGTTGGGATTTAAATCATGTTTAATAAGGCATGGGGATGATTGTGAAATTGTGACGAGGGGGACAGGTCAGAGGCAATTATGATTCCATATAAAGTGCGAAAATTGATAGTGCGTATGGCTAAAGTTGATAAAAACAAGATGAGAGGAGAGTCAGTCGTTGACTGACACTGATGTGCAGCGTCTTACATTTGTTCTTAGTACGCATTAATTTGTAAAGATAATTTTTTTGGAACTGACGTGTAGCTGCAATGTATTGAGATGCAATGGCGGGCACATTGAGTGATGAGTTGGGATTTTTTAATTCCTCGATACGCGTTTCTGAAAAGGAATACTTTGAGTCATCGTGGAATTTTAAGTTACAAAGTGTTAAAAGACGTTTAAACCAGGTTTTAAGATTTTTAACCAAACGATATCGAGATAAGAGATATTCCCGAATTCTGAGCGATGAGGAAAAAAGGTTTATACTAAAGAAATTAATTTAATTTTTTTTTCTCCAATTGATTGCGTGGGTAAAAGTGTGGTTTACGTCAGAAAAAATTGATTTATTCATTGACAGAGGTGTTTTATTTTTTCAGGTGGTTGGCCGCCATTGAATACGATCTGTCCGCCCGGGTTGGAATACCTTATTCCCATTGATAAGATTTTTATCGACCAGAGAATCGATCCGTTTGAAGGTATAAAGTGTTATTTAGGTCATTGAAATTTTGTATGGATTAAATGTGGATTTTGTATTTTTTTTGTCTAGCTGTCACTGGATTTGATCGGAAAAAACGATACACGGCTGTTAATGTGTATGGCCAACCACTTTACGTACTTCGCGAGGATTCTGGGTGGTTCATGAGAGCATGCTTTGGCGGAGAGCGTCGATTTGAGATAAAAGTGTACGATTGCAATGGCACTGAGGCGATAAGGATAAAGAGGCCTTTAACATTTATAGGCGATGTAAGTATGAAAAAAATCATTTTTTTTGTTGTTGAAATTTTCCAAGAAAGAGTATTAAGAAATTTTGCTGTTTTCGTGACTTTTTTTTTTAATTTTTCACCCATAACTTGGTAAATATGCTAGATAACAAAATTTTTTTTTTTTTCCAGTTTTTTGCCGATATCTTGATAAATAAGCAAAATAATGAAAAGTTTTACTGAAGTTAAATAATTGGGTATTTAATTTCCCATAAAAAATATATAATAATTTTTTTTGTATCTCCCTTAATTTTTGAAAAATTAACGATTTTTATAAATTTTGGTTTAAAAAAATAATGAAAAATATGATAAAAATTAATTTTCCGCTTTTTTTTAATAGAAAATTTAATTTCTTATCATTTGACTCTAATGAACACTGTGAATAAAAATCAAAATTTGACTGTAATTGAATGTAAAAAGAAAATTAACGTTTTTTTTTTATAAGTGTTTTTACGCATAAAAACAATTTTTTGTGAATTTGAGCTTACGATTTTTTTTTTTCGTTCAAAATATCCAATAACATGCTGTAAAAAAAGCAACTATTTTTCTCGCTGTTTTTGATAATTCAACATTTTTTTTTTTCATTTTAGAAAGTCAATGTCTACAATGGCAACACGATTATTGGATCGGTACGACGATTGGCGTGTTCCTGCACACCGAGCTTTGAAATCTACGACGGCAATGATGTCTGTGTGCTCAGTGTATCAGGGCCTTTCTGCATGTGCGGATTTGAAATTGAATTTGGAGTAAGTTAACGCTTAATATTTATCTTTGATGAAAATTTAATTTTTATAATACGATCATTAACCCAGTGGAAGGAAAAAATCTTTCTTACCGCCATTACAATTTAAATTGAAAAAAATATTCACAAAGTGAGTGAAAATAATTGAAAAATATCAATATTCGAGGGGGAGGCATTAATATTTATGAAATATTGAATTTTCTAATTCAATTGAACGTATAATTGATAATAATACTTTCTGTTTAATTAGGTTTATGCAAATAATGGTGCGGAAATTGGAATGATCAAGAAGGCTTGGTCAGGAATGTTACGAGAATTATTTACCGATGCTGACGTGTTTGGAGTGACTTTTCCAGTAGATCTCGATGTTAAAGTCAAAGCTCTATTGCTTGCTGCAAGCATACTTATCGTAAGAATTTTCAATAATTTTTCAATTGATATCCAACTAATTGAATGTATATTTCTTTCAGGACTTTGTTTATTTTGAACGATCGTAAACTTGATATATGTATATTATTTAAATAACCTATTTTTTTTAATGTTGAATCATTTCTACTTTGATATTGTATACAACAGTTATATATACATATAAATCTATAATTTTATCATACAAATAAAAAATTTATGTGATCTTACCTTGAACGTGTGAACGACGTCAATAAAATAATAAATCATTTTATTCTATACGTGTTTCTATAAATTTCCCCATAAATTTGTTGTGATGACACGAAAAAAATTCTTTTTATTATTTGTCACATTATTTATGAATTCACAATCACCAAAAAGTAAAATTATAAAAATTACAACACTGAAACGTTTAAAACATGATTAATATTGAAAATTTTAATTTTAAGTCACGTTTAACTACTGATTTTTCATTTTTTGCCGTTAAGATCAAAATTATTTTGTTCAACGACATTATGACGAACGACGCCATCTTAGGTCACCTGATACGACGGTGGTCTCTGATTGGCTGACTGCACGCACGCGCGCAAAATGGCCGCCAACTGCTCAAACTTTCAAGTTGAATTTTTTTTTTTCATCTAAATATGAAAATTTTTTCGGTTATTATGTTCATAAATCAACGATAGATTTTATTTCAGTGTATTTATTAACTTGTTTGTGTTTCAGAACTTGCAATTTGATTTACACATGAAGACAAAGTGTAGAATCATTGATATTTTAATATTTCACACTTGCACGTAATTTTTACTTGATTTTTCTCTTTTTTGATTCTTTGAACGACATTTAAAGCAATGGAAAACTATTAAATCTAAATGTCTTTGAGTAAAACGCGACGTGTGGATTTGGTTACGATGATATAAACGTAATAACTATAGACAAGCTGCGAAAAAACTGAAAAAAGCTCACATTATCGAATATGCCTCTGACGACTTAAATTAAAAAAACAACTAAAAATTGGTACTCGCCAAAGTGAAAATTTCACTTGAGAACATAAATACCGCTTTGCCCATAAAATTTATCACAAAATCATCAATAACAATATTAATATTAATTAAAAACACAAATAAAACCCTTTGGGATATACACTGATGATGAAAAGAATAATCGAAAATGAAATTAAAATAAATTCTTTTGAAAGAATGAGAAGAAAAATTCAATTTTCACGTTAAATAATCCCTAAAATAAAAAATAAACCTTTTTTTTTTCTTTTAATCGTCAATTACGTCTGAAATAAAGAAAAAAAAAACCGTTAAATAAAATAAAGTATTGGATAGATTTTAAATTTAGAGCTCTTTTTCAATCTTAATAAGCTCAGCAATGCCATCGTGCATCTCTTTAACGGCTTGATACTCTGTCAGACCAAGACGACGTTTATTAGAGATATCATAAATGCCACCTTCAGCCTCTGTGTGCTCTCCACGAGTTCCGCGCACTTGAAGGTTGAATTTACCAGCAACCTCCTCAAGTTTCTCCTTGTTAGCTGCCAATTTTGGCACCTTAATGTGCACCGAGGCACGAACAGTTGTGCCGAGATTTGTCGGACAGAAAGTCAAGAAACCAAAACGATCATTGTGCGAGAATGGCAGTCGCTTTTCAATTTCATTAACTGCAGTGACCAGTCGACGATAGACCTGAAACAAGTTTTTACATTTTTACTCACAGTTCAATAAAAATCCAACTTTTCAATTGAAATATAAATCAACTATTAACATATTAAACAACCATCACAAAAATCTCTCTACTTTTGAGCAGAAAAAAATTTGCGTGTCGATAAAAAAAGGCAAAATTGTCGTTTTAAATTGAAAACTAAAAAATAGAGAAATTTAGGATATACCTGGCCGAGATCTCCACCCATCTGCATGGAAATAATACGCAGATGATCCTCCTCATTGCACCAAACAAGGAAAGTCTTGGCATCATTGTGGAAAATGCCGCGTCCAGTTGGCCAAAAGCGACAGGCATTGGCAGCCTGCAAGAAACGATCTCCCTCCTTGAAGAGGAAATGATCGTCAATAAGTTTCTGCTGAACTTCCTTGCTCATGCCTGTGAGCGGATAAAAAGTTCCCTTGAGCTCGCCCTCAAGTCCAGACAGCGTGCTGGAAACTTTATCCTCCATTTCCTTGTATTGTGCCTCAGTTAGGCAGGGATTGAAGGGATAGCCTTCGAGAGAACGGCCGCACCTAACTCGGGTTGACACGATGAATTCGCCCTGTTGATACCGACAAATAGAACAATTAATCTCAACGTCTAACTCTCAGTCAAATCGCAAACTTACCGTCGGGTCGAGGTTTCCCAGAGTGTCAACATCTCCAAAGTCCTTTGGTGGGTGCTTGTCAGTCTTTTTGAAGCCCTTGTGGTAGTCGTCGATGATCGGATCAAAGAGATCACCAAAGAGAGTGTAAGATTCGGCGTCAGGAGCGTAGATACCAACACCTGAATCCGGATTCTCCACTCCAGACTGAATAACATCGAGTAAAGTTGAGCCAAACGAGGTTTTCTTCGTCTTTAGCGCATCAAAAACGTCCTTGGTCAGGTACTTTTTGAGCAGGGACTTGCTATCGGATGCCTGCAGCTTGGCAAATCCACTCTCCAATTTCTCCAGAGTTGCCTGGTCAACCATGGTGTTCTTTTTCCTGAAAAATATCAATTTATCATTAGAAAAACGTCTCAACTAAAATTTTAAACAAAATATATTCACAATTTAACAACTATTCAACATCTCTCACGTATAATTCCGTGTTTTTTTTTTGTTATATAAGGTACTAAAAGCATTGTTCTATATATACATTAGTAAATCTGTTTTCATATCTTGCACTGACAGATAAGATTGAAGAGAACGTTCTTGAGGATAATTAAGATAACTAAATGAATCCACAATACTTGTATTTTTTTTTCAACTCGCAAATTCACATACTCATCTGCTGATGTGGTGTCCTTTGATGTACAGCCACCCATGATTGATGAATGATTTTTGATTTTTAAATAAAAACCGAGTTTCTGGCTCTTTTGCCAAATTCCTCGAGACACTCTTTAAATTGATAGTAATTTTTTTAATTCAATCAAACGCGACAATGACGAATAATCGGACAACCTGTAGTAGAGGACATTCGTCGTGTTTTACCCGGCACGAGGTAATATAAGTGAGCAGAAAGGGTGTGGTATGTACTATCTTGATACTAAACTCTCCCTTCGATGTAAATTTATCCACCTCACAATATTATATTATTATTTATATGCTTCTACGTAATTGCAACATATTCAGTGTCGAGAAAAATGATTGAAAAAATTGTCTTTTTCGAAAATCAGCAAAAATAAATAAAAATTTCAAACTTTCACAAATATAAATTTAAAAAACTTATTTCTACAATTTTTTTTTAGGCTTTAAATACGTAAAAATTTGTGTATACAAATTAGTCACAGATTTTTATAAACGTATTTTTACAAAAATGGCGTTAAAAAGTCAATTCCTCCGGCTTATAAATTAATTATATTGTTTCACTGGGTCTCTGATGAGGTGATTGTTATAAACACTACAGTATCTACGCTATCACTAAGCAGTCTGATGCCTAGATGATTCTACAGTCCTTCCCTCTCTCAGTCTCGCTGCCGTGATGGTGGTCCGAGCGACACAACACGCCCCAGCTTCTCTACACCTACTGGTGCAGGGTGTGGTGGGGCACATACAACTCCCGGTCACAGATACCCTCGCGATCCTGACACTGAATTAATACCCGGCTGTATACTGCTCTGCACACGGTCGATAGAACGCCCTGTGCTGTGTATTTGCAGGAGCCCGCGCAAATGCTCCTGGAATTCTTTTGCACATGCGCCTAATTTCCTTCGAGACTCTAGAAATGTATAAATTTTGAAAATGATTGTACGTTCGATCGAGTTTGATGTGCCAGAGACAGATGGCCATTTTTCCCACGCCAAAGATATTGATAAAAAATGTTTTTTTTTTCATCAATTACACAAGAAAACTTTCAATGTTATTTTATTTTAAGATTTCTAGACATTCATTTTTAACTAGGCAATACGTGACAGTTGGCATGTGTCTATAAAACTATAACTTTTACAAGTTTTAGATTTTTTTTTTCTTCGATTTTTGTCGATAAATCCATAATCAAGCGATATAATGAAAAATACTATAAGAGTAAAAATGTTGGAAATTTTATTTTAAATAAAAAATGTAGAATAAATTTTTTTGATATTTTCTTTAGTTTTTGAGATATTTTGAAAAATATTTATTTTTCAAAAAAAAAAATCAGTAATACCTATCTCATGAACTAAAAGCGATATAAAAAAAATTATATTCAACATTTTTTGTAAATAATTGTATCTTCATTTATCTAGAGTAAAATTTTTCACTATTTCGCTTATTTAGAAAGTTATATAGCCAAAAAACCCAAAAATATGATGAAAACAAAAGACGACAGGAAAGAATACGAGGAATTGTCCGGTTAACGGCTCTGCGACGACGATGCTACATCAAAGTATAAGAGCAAATGTATAAACACATCTCTGAGCTCGAAATAAATGCGCGTCTGTCTTGGGCAAAATTGTATAGCGTCAGACGATTCCCGGGGGATTTTACTTGGTATTTCTATCTTGCGCTGTAAAGTCCCGGAATAGTATGGCGTCGCTATCCGACATTTTTTTTCCTCTACACCATAAATAACACTGAAAAAAAAATTGTACAGGACATATATGGTTATTGAACGTGACTTTTATAAACTGGCGACTGAATATAAATTCAAGTTCAAGGCTTACTTAATATTTCAAGCGTCATTTTCGTATATAGCTCGCGTCGTCGACGGAAGAACAAGACAATTGTCACGGTAATATTTGAATCGTGACGATCCCTACTTCCTCACACAAACTATCAATTTCCGTTTTAAATTACTCAGTGCTTTAATGCACTCGTATATCCGTTTCACAAACAATTGCATACACGCCTTTTTATACCTACAAATTACCAAATTCTCTCTCATCACAAATTTATCGATCGTACATTCAAGATGGCGGTGCAATATGGCGGGAAATGTATTCTCAATTCTAAAAATATCAATTTTCCTACTCTAAATTCATCGGATTGATCATAAACTCTCATATCTAATCGACCCAAGTGAGATAAGTGGTAGTCTAATTTTTTTTTTTGGTTCACACGATATATAATACCCAAATAAGCTCGACATTTTCATCAACGAGATCCCGTGATTCACCGCGAGAAGACACTTAACACGATTTCCGGTCGTCTACTGATGGGCACTGGCGTGTGACTATACCTAGAAATGTCGACACGTCATCATCCAACCTTTTTTAACGGTCAGAAAAAAAGGATAATGCCGTAGCTGAGTACCACTGCGCGCGGCGGACCTAATCCCTGAGAGAACATTACGTAACGGCTGCTGCGCCTATTTACCTATACACAAGAAATCATGTATATTTTCTGACAAACGACAATTGGCGTTTCGTCGAGCTTGACGAAAAAAAAAAAAACACCCGAATAATTACACGATCTACCGGACAATTTCTCAAGACCTTTTATTAACAAAAAAAATGTAAAAAAAAATTACATAATCTACAGACAAATCGTGATTTTTAAGCAATACTGCTTTTGACAAAAAAAAAACTAAAACACCAATTTAATTTATCAAAGCTTGAGACTATACTTGATTTGAACTCTTAGCTTGGTTAACCCTAATAAAAATTTAACATCACGTTTAAGATGTATGAGAAAAATAGTTAAGAGTTTTTTATGACAATTGAGATTGACGATGCTTTTCCGAGGGTTTTTCGAATTTTTTGAGAGAAATCACAGCAGATTTGAGTTGAGAAAAATTAATTTGAAGTGACTTACCGGTTAGAAGGAGATAAAGGTGCACACAGCAACAGCAGCAAGGACTCTTGAAGTTGGACGAAGCGTCAGATGGCGAGTCGGGAAGCAAATGCGCTGGCTGGCTTTGCTTCTCTGCTTGAACTCGGCTTGTAGCGCTGTTTCCCCTTCTTCGCCGTCAGTTGTTTCTCACACTACACCCCTCAACCGCTGCATCGCTCATATATACTTATACTAACGGGCGTTTTCGTTGGCCCTTATTAGTTTTTCTTGCATGCCAAAATACTTCTGCTTCTTTTTCACACTCGGCCAGTAATTTATTTCCGGTCTTCGCTCTCCCGGTACTGTGATTTCGCGCCAATTTTCGGGATTTTCTTCAAGGTCCACGGGGGAGCTATCAAGGGCGCAAAATCCCCGCGCAAAGATTTATCCAAGGCCTACACGTCGCATCGAGAGAAATCAGCTGTTGTTGCGCCGTTGCTCTAGGTCGCGACAGCCCCGCGCTGCGCAGCTGCATTCACCCCTTTTCCACCCTCCACAGGCTCGAAACACCCACGTGAGATGCCTAGAGGTCATCTGAGAGATCAATACTATTGCTAAATCATTTTATAGTCGGTCAAAATACTCGATTTTATACAAAATTATGAAAAAGGTTTTCAAGTTTTTTTTTTACAGGTTGAAGAGCTTTATTTTTAGGGGTAGGTATGAGGAAGTAAATGTGGGTGTTTGAAAGATTTCTCTGTTATATTGCCAGAATTTTCACACTGATGAAATAATAGTGATATTATGTAAGACTTTGCCTACAAGAGCGATGAATATTTTTGTTTCTCAGGCCTTGGTGTGTTGTGCCAATGTATTTTCGACCCTGAAATATACAATGTATTGTTTATCTCAAGTGTTGAAGTATATTACTAAATTTATTTGGATGTTTTTTTTTTTTATTTAGCTATTTTAATATGATAAGATATTTATTATTACCTGGCGGATATTAATCACCTGAGAGATGAAGCGAAGAAAAAAAATTTGTCTGTCAATGTGGATGAATATTGACTGTTGCTAAGCGCGCGATATCGCAGATGTTTTGGGAGATTAAAAATTTATTAGCTCTGTCAAATAATATTAATTTTTTTCTTCTTATTATTAGATATACAATGATTTATATATACTGTCGGAATATGAAATATATATAGTAAGGAGTAATAAAAAAAAAGTGAATATAAATTTTGGGTGTAAAGAATTAAAATGAAAATTTTTGTAAAAAGCTGAAAAAAAAATCTTTGATTTAATAATTGTCAATTTCCGTATGTTGATTGTTTTTTAAATTAAAAATAGAAAAATTGGAAAGTTTTCAAAAAAAATTTTTTTTTTCTTTCATTCGGTCGGTAAGTGTGCGCACAAATGGTAGTCGTTGACCGTCGGTAATGTCGAGTTTTATCTATTTCTGCAGGGGGTTATCCACCACACCATCGTGTGCAATCGAGATTTTGTTTTTGGTACTTACCCTTTTTTTGGTTATTGTTATAAAAAGTTGAGCATTTTTAAAAACAGTAGCGGAAAAATTACTCACAGCGAATGTTTTAATTTCGCAAAAAATTTGTTTTTTGAGCTTATAAAATGTGTCATCGTTTTTTTAAAGCAGAAATATTGCTGAAATTTTGAAAAAAACGGTCAGTTACTTTGTATAAATTTATAAAATATTTTCATTATATTTATAGTAATATCTAATACCTTCAAATAGTATAAGATTTTGATATTTTGATTTTCTAACGTTCCCGAATTCCAATATATTATGATGTAAATTTTTTTTTGATGCCTTTTTTTTTTATAATTATTAAAAAAAAAATTGTATTCAAACTTTTTATACTTTTGTGCTAAAATACTATTAATAATCAGGCGAATATAAAGAAGAACATGAATTTGATTGATTTAATAAAAGAATTATACATTTGTTCTTTCATTTTTTAACTTATATCTAGTAAACAACGTCGTCATATTTGTCAATAAAATCTCTACAATATATCGTTCAATCAAAAAAATTAGAATTGAAACGATTATACAGTGTTTTTTCGAGCGAAAGAAGTCATATTATAAATGATTGTCGCTAGAGAGTAAAGTAAGAATGCCGAAAATGATCAGACCGATTGTCAAAAAAAACAATGGCAGGTAGCAGAAATCACTTATGTTAATTATCCAGCCGACATATGTCATGTTCTGAGGATGATGAAAAGTTTTTAAGATGATATTTAAGAGACAGGCGGTGGAAAAGAAAACTGCAGCCAATCCTATGACTCTGAAACAAAAAAAAAATATCCATAAATAAACAGACCTTTTGATATTAAACTTGAAATAATAAGTAATACCTAAAGAACCATCCAATTTCAATATTTTCAGCGTCTTCCTTATGAAAGATTCGGTCGAAGGAGGTAGTGAACTTGTCTTTGTACAGCAGTAAAAATGTATGATGGCCATCTGAGGAAACATACGGTACAATGGTGCCGTTTTTAAGTTTTCCAATGACGGAATAGATGTCACCAGCTTTTCCAGCATAGTAAAAAGGTATTCTGATATCTCCCAGTTGCGGATTTGCCAGATTTTGTCGACTGGGATAAAAGATACCGTCGTGCACCTTCAATAAGTCATTTATTTCCGCTGATGGCCGTTGATTGCTTGTAATTAGCATGAAATCATTGAATTTTTCCTTCAACTCCAATCCCAAAGTAACAGCACCGATTTTCACTTTATCCGCTATGAAAACTTCGTCCTTGATCGCTACCAATTTCGGATTTTCATGGCCGATTCGTATGTAAAATTTATTCAAGTCTGTCAATTTATTTCTCCACTCGAAATAAACCTCGGAATATGTGTCCAGATCACCATTAATGGGCTTGTGTGAGTACTCCTGCACTTCTCGTTTTAGTTTCACACTGTAAATACTGACCCCGTACTCGGGCTCAGTGAGAGGTTTTGCGATCCACAGGGGTCCACTCACGTAAACCAAATGATTTTCGTAGATTTCTGGAATATTTTGAGGGTCCTCTATGACTGTTATATTGTTCCAGGTCTCATTCAGAAACATAGCTTGCGATGCCGTACTGCTTTCATTCTCAAGCAAAAGCCAAATCCCGAGTGCACACAATAAAATACAGTAAATTAATTTAAATTTCGGTAGTTTTCTGCCCGGTCCTTGAATTGTTGCTGGTGGCTTGTGCTTGCTTTTCCACAGATCATTTATTGCCTATAATTCATAATCGTGAATTATTAAAATCGAGATATATAACCTATGAGATTGAGCTTACGTTTATTCCAGTCATTTTCATATGCGAGTCGTGGATGATCTGGGAAAAATGAAACAGTCTTTCTGTGCTCGGATGACGCGTTTTACTCGTATTTGACACTTTATGGGATGAAAGTCGCGAAATAAAATTCAACAATTACACACGTGCACATCAACGCTGCGCATTCTACGAAATGTGGACGTATATGGATGGCGCCATGTTGAATTCACGTTGTGATTTGTGATTGGCCCGCGGAATGCGCGCGTCACGCCACGTCACGGCAAATGGCCGAACTTTATTAAATATTTTTTCTCTCATTTTTCGAACATTTATTACAATGAAAAGATCTGATAACCCGCAAATTCAACAAATTTCAGCAGTAAACCGTGGTATTTTTTTTTTACCTGTGTTTTTTGATATTAATATCAAAGCACTGTTTCCATGAAACACCCCCTCCATCTTGATGGGACATGTCGCCATGTTGCGAGACACTATTTGTTCTGTCACTCGCAGTTTCGTTGCTTGTTCGAAACGGATTAGTCTATAAAGTCAAAAATCAAGAGAATTATTTAAAACATTATTGTGGATTGTTGTGCAGTGTAATTTCGAAAAAACAAATATTATTAAATCGAAAAAAAATGGCTCAATTACGGCAAAGTAAGAATGCTTGGCTAGAAGTGATATTTATGTCAGCAGTTCTCTGGTGCCAAGTATTTTTTATGTTTCCGCGATTTACCGAAAATCTTCAAATAGGTCCAGCAACTGTGGCAGTAATAATTTTACAAGTAAGAATGATTAGTCTCTCAGATTTGCAAGAATCCACTTGATTATTCTATACAGTTAACCTCACTTTTAATCCTTTTTTCAGTTTCTTTCGTATCTTGGACTGCTCAATGACCCGTGAGATTATGAAGGCATGTTGATATCAGCCCAGA
This sequence comes from Macrocentrus cingulum, assembly GCA_002156465.1. Taxonomy (NCBI): domain Eukaryota; kingdom Metazoa; phylum Arthropoda; class Insecta; order Hymenoptera; family Braconidae; genus Macrocentrus; species Macrocentrus cingulum. The sequence continues at coordinate 1,187 of MVJL01009343.1, read as the reverse complement.
AAGTGAGTGAACAAAAGAGTTTTTGGTCACTGATCACACTGAATTTCGAGCGGATGTCACACGAGCATTTGTTTTTCTTCCTAATTGTACAATTCATGAACCATGGTTTCCAACTGGAGCGTATTTATGGATCGGGAAATTTTGCGCTACTGCTGGTAGTCATTTCACTGGCATGTAGCATCATGTACGTCCAATTGTGGAAATTCTTGGCGTACTGGGCGAAAAATAACGCATTCTACACCAGGTGTTATTGTCGAACGGGTTCTATATAGCCGTGTTGTACGCCTTGCAAATTATTGTAAACTGCGAAACAAGTGATTATATATTAGAAGAGTCCAGTCATTGGAGACAGAGTTTCGTCATGATTATGCACACGGAAGTTTGGCTGATTGTTTTTTTTATACCAATGGGTTTGTATACTGTATTTGTGGACAAACACTCGTTTCCCTTCCATTTTGGGGGTTGTCTCGTTGGATTAGTCTATTGCTTTACTTTCGTTGGTGAGTTTGTTGATACTGGGATCTCTGCAATTAGTAATAGAACAATTATTCACAATGAGGCTTTCAATGTCGGCAGAAATTTGTCTTTTCAATTGTATACAACAACACGTCAGATTCTTTTTGAACATTAATATTATTTTTAGGATATATACTTTTAATTATTGAGATATCTTATAATAATTTTTTTATAATTTTTTACTGCAGTATATTATATTTGTTGAGCGTTGAAAAAAACATTATATCGCATGTCTATAACGCCGCAAAAGGGTTTATAGAAAAAATTCTCTTGCTGTTTTAACTTTAAAACTACTGAAGATAAAAAATTTTCTCAAGAGATCTTTTTTTTAGAAAATTTTTTTAGAAAAAAACTATAATAAAGGTCTTTGACTAAATATGTATGATAACAAAAAATGTCATTCTAACAAAATGATTTAGAGTTAAATTTCCTACAAAAAAAGTTCAATAGTATTTTTTGTATCTCTTTTAGTTTTTGAAAATTTTTAGATTTTTGAAAATTCTTATTTTTCATATATCTCGAAAATAAAGCAAAATATCGCAAAAATATATTTTACATTTTTTATAGGAAATTAAATTTTCTTTTATTTATTTCTTATGATATTTTTCGTTATTTTGCTTATTTACAGAGTTATTGAAGTATAACGAAAAAAAAAAAAAAAAAAAAAAAAA
>MVJL01009339.1:0-31936 GCA_002156465.1 Macrocentrus cingulum | reverse complement strand
AAATTCCAGAGATTATTTTTTCCTCCCCTGCAAGTGAATCATCGGTGATTCATACATCCTTGCAGCCAGCTCCATCAGCCCCAACGCAGTCAGTCTCTGACAAACGCTCTCCGGAGTAGCAAGTATTTTTTTCCGCGACTTTTTTAAAAAGAAAATGGGTTTCCCCGAACAAATTAATTTATCGGTGATATGCGGCCGTCGCCTTGGAGTACCCGCATTACGCCACGGCGTACATGGACCCGGCCGATTGTCGTACTCGGAGTGGTTAAACCGCGAGGGCCACGAGGAGGAACAGCGGCTGAGGTGTCTCCGGTGGGCCGAGGCATGCCTCGAGGAAGAGAGAGCTGCGAGCAGTAACTCCATCGCCCAGGACGATGAAGACGAGGAGGAGGCCGTCCAGGAGGAGGATTTTCAACCCTAAGATGAGGAGGATGCCGTCGAGGAGGATGCCTAGTAACTCCATCGCCCAGGACGATGAAGACGAGGAGGAGGCCGTCCAGGAGGAGGATTTTCAACCCTAAGATGAGGAGGATGCCGTCGAGGAGGATGCCATCCAGGAAAATCCCTATGCGGATATCCAGTTCACGCGGTGGGTTAGTGGCGTGAGCTGGGACGAGGACGAGGAGGAAGGAGAAGGAGACTGGGATAATAACCCGTCATCGATTATGCGGATATCCAGTTCACGCGGTGGGTTAGTGGCGTGAGCTGGGACGAGGACGAGGAGGAAGGAGAAGGAGACTGGGATAATAACCCGTCATCGAGTAAGTAAGTAATAAAAATTGTCTCTTTTACACCCTCCCCTTTTTCAATTTTCTAATCGTACTTGCTCTCCTTATCTGTTATAGACCCACGCTGAAGCTCAGATGGTGGGAGCGATAGCTTTGTAAATTTTTTATTTCTACTTTTTTATAAAAATCAAATGTAAGGTAAAAACTAATATTGTGTTGATAATTATTTTACCCTTTCCTTTTCCTTCGCAATTTCAATTGATTTATTAATTAAAACAATACACGCGGAAATATTAGCGACCACGCCCTGAATATAAGTAAGCTAGCAGAATATCTTAATATTACCCCTTTATTACTTTACCTCTACCCCATACACCTTTATACACCCCACCTTTTATCACCCTGTTTGATCCGCGTTCAATTCAAACCCTCCAATCAATGAAAAACGCTAAATTCATCGCGAGACATATAAACAAAGTATTAGGCGCCCATACTACGGTAGGAGTCACGCCGCCGGGGCCCTACTTTCCCTAGCCTTCGCGCGCCCAGATTTACCCACCCTTACGCTGGCGAGAGAAGGGTCCCCACCTACGCGCTTTCCCTACTCCCCGGAGTTTCCCGACTCACGCAAGGGCACGCCCTCACGGCCCGACAAGATGGGGACTCGATTTCCCCGCTTTCCCGGCCGGCCTCTTCCCTCATCCTACGCGCCTGATACCTCCAACGCATTTACCCTCTTCGTTTATCACTATTTTATCATCAACTTTATATCAAAATCGACCGGTCAACCCTAATTTACATATATTCTACCACCCATTAAACATCGACCATCTACTACGTCACCTCACACAATCAGGCCCCGAAACAGCACCCCACCCTGTCTCGCAGAATCCTACCCGAAACACCACCCCACCCACCAACCCACCACCTCCTCGCAGAATCCTACCCGTCCCCACCCCACGATCCAGCCCAAACAGCACCCACACTATCTACCCTCTAATTAAACACCCAAATTCCACCCACCCTCTAAATACACAAAAAACACTCAACCTTATCTATACAAACACAAAAACTAGCGTCTCCTTATCTCCCCCCTCCCCCCTGTCTCGCAGAATCCTACCCGATACTACTGTTTTAGGTATTTTGCGTGGTGAATCCGGGTACGCGATGGCCACGCGCAACCGGAATGACCGTTTAGATTTAAGTTTAGGTTTCGTGCTTTCTTGTAGCTCTGGTGGAGAAGTCGCTCGAGTGAGTTTGGTAGAGTCGTATAGAGTTCAGTTTTAAGTCGTCAAGGCAGACGTCGAGGAGAGTCTGAATCGAGAAGTCGTCGAGGAGAGTCGGAGTTGGGATGTCGTAGAGAACAGACGTCTAGAGTTGGTGGTCTGAGTGAGCAGTCGAGTGTTGGCTAAGTGTAAAGTGTGAAGAAACATCTGGGGAACCAGGGTGCGTTCACTGGTTGACTCCATAGATACCAAGGAACCGAGGAACTCGTTGGAATGCAGCTCGATCGACGGAAAGGAGGTTATCGTTGAGTCTTGAGTCTCGCCAAGTAATATTGTTCTCGTTTAATACGATTTTGGAGAGATTGAGTTATCTGCTATCGTTTAGAGTCTGGTTATTCATGTTTTATTATCATTACCAAATTTCAGATACCGTTCAATTATCGCAATCTATAGAAAATTATGTAATTCATCTGATTTTATTGTCGTTAGTATTTCGAGTCTATTGCTTTGTAATTGAGTTTAAATTATACTTGGCTCGGAGCCACGGAAAAATTACCACGACCCATCTCCGAACATCAGGGTACTGTCTAGCTAAGTTTAGGTTTAAGTTTTGTTAAGGCTTTATGGAATTTTGAGATTTTCGAGTGATAGACCGCTTTTGCTGATTTCCGGTCAGATACAAAAAATTAACTGGCGCCCGTCGGACATCCTCGCGAGTAATATAATTAAACGATGGTAGGGTAATAGCTATAGACGGCAGCACCTCCCGGTTGGCTCTCCGGCGGCCTCGGCTCCACTCGGTGAGCATCGACGAGGCTCGGTGAATGTGCAATACGGCTACCTGTCTACGGATATTCCTCGCAACGGCAACGTGTTGGAAATTGTAATCGGTTTCCATCACGGCTTTTTCGAGCGGTTAAATCGTATATTTTCGGCTTAATCTACTTGTAATAAACTCGCAGATTTAGTCATATAATTATTTTCGGAGTTTTGCAAGTGAAAGTGCTAGAAAAAATTAATTTTATCGCGGCTCCCTGGAGCCACGTTGTTCAACGGCACACACACACAAATTGTATCAACTTCAATTTAACTACAACCTATCCAACTAACTTCTAAGTAAATAATAGTATATTTCGGAGGCCTTCTGCCTGTACAGGTGGCGCTTTGCCACGCTGTAATAAAACACACTTTACTTAACCAGTGTTTGTGTATTCCACTGATTATTCCGGTGGGTTGCCTTTGACCAGAGTGCGGATTCGACCGGCTATTACAAACAAGCGTATATAGAAGTTGAGCGTTGAGAACACTGGAGAATATTTGAGAATATGATTATAATAATAAATAAATACCTTTACAATGCATTTGAAAGTATAAGAATAAATTTATAAAGCAACAACTGATTGAGAATCATTTAATACTAACTGCACACCCGCCAGCATTGAAAAAGTGATAATAAAATAATATTGATGTGTACATACATATTTGTCGCCACACATTGTATTCAGTGCTAATAACATCATTGGCGCCACCGCCTAGAATTGCAACTATCTCCTCAAAAACACTTCGTCCCTATTCCTACGTTCCTACCGTCCTACGCGCTGAAAACAAAAAAGCGTCGATTTAAGTTATGGCCAACTGCCTCCTTGCAGCAATTGATAATTTGCTTTAATTTTTCTTGGGCATACTACATTCCACAGTATGTATTATTCACTTATATTCTAATTACTTTATAACTTATAACTTTATAACCCAGTTAATCCACCGAAGCTGCGCAACTTGCGCTGAGAAAATAACAGTTGAACGAAAGAGAGATTGAGCGTAAGGAAACATGGGGAACATAAGAGTCACTAATAGAAGGCAGTCATTTAGTGAAATCGTAGTTAAAAAAGCGCCATTTTTCGTGTATTTTCCCCGCCCGTAAAACCCCCTGTTCCCGAAATAGCCCCAGGGCTTGTAGGACTTTCGGGGATATTTTCTGAATCTTACAAAGTATTGTTAGGGAAATAAGTGAAATCGTACTAAAAAAACACAATATCTGTTGTAGTTCCCCCGCCCATAGTATCCCCTGGTCCCGATATAGCCCCAGGGCTTGTAGGGCTTTAGATATATTTACGAAATCGTACAAACAGTGAAATTTTACAAAATATCGATAGAATAAATCAGTAAAATAACATTTTTTTTTAATTATCGACAAAATTGGACTTTTTTCGAGTATTCTCGAGGCCAAGAAGCAAAGCGTAGCCCAACTTATCGACCGAAGCTACACAACCGGCGCTGCATGAATAGCAGTTGAAAAAAATGAATTTTTTATGGTAATTGCGGGCCGAGAAGATGAAAGACGCTTGAAAATCATAAATAATTATTATTCATGGTGCGCATTGTGTGTTCTACAGATGTCTGGCTTCATGTAACTCATGAGATGCATCGCATTTCATGATTTTGATTCAGGCAAAAATTGGATTGAACGTTTAGAGGAGCATTAAAATGAGAAATTCAAGAAATCGAGGACGAAATCAGCCGATCAAGCAATGAAATCTTTGAAGAAGCCCATTGCCGCAAAGCTGAAATTTTATTCGCTAGAGTATCATTGTCGACTCGGTGGTTCTTCCACGTCAAAATCCAAAGGAATCCGTAAAAGATTGTAAGTATAAACTAGTGATGGGCGATACGTAAAAAAAATCGATGCCCCAAATATCGATAGTAAATAAAATCGATATTTAGAAAAAAAAATCGAGTATATTGATATCGTGCGAATTTTACCGACGGTCGCTTACTCTTGGCGCGGAAAATTAAAAGATTGAGAATTAAAAATGACGATATTTGCTATCAAGCTGTAAGGTTACCATATACTTTTTAGGAAACTATTTTTCAACGAAGTTTTTAAAAAATGAACACGGAACAGGCAGTATTGTGCATTCACAACTTTTATTACTACAAAACGACTACAAAACGAGTATATTAAACACCCCATGCTTTTTTAGACAATGAACTGAAAAATAGTAAAGTTTGCAAGTGTGTACCCCTCAGTCGATCGCGACGTTCGGTCTGAATATTCCCATCCTTCCAAAATATCCATTACTTGAGTATCCTAGCTTTTCCACAGGCACTGACGTCGCTGGAATACTCAAGTAATGGATTGCAATAGAGTATAAGGCTGGACATGCCTCCTTGCCATCCTTCCAATATTCCAGTGGATTCGTCTTACGATCAACAACGGTTAGGTTTAAATACATCCTCAGTTGTAAGTTAATTAGACAGTCGGACTCGGTGATCAAAGAACTTGCTTTCCACATAACCAATTGGTCCTGCATGGGATATACAACTTTTTTTCTGTAGCTGGCTTCATGGCAGCTGGAGGTAGTGCTTTTTTCTCATTGGACGTGTCTCGTGGACACTTCAATTGGATTTGATGAGTTTGTTGATTGTATCTATCGCCCTGGAAGCGCATGCAGCTGACTGGAAGTATGCTTTCTTGAATCGTGGGTCGAGCAATCGGAAGAATACCAATCATTTCATCCTTTTTACACGATTCAATCTCCGAGAATCGACGGTGTAACCCATCCAGAATGGCATTTCGAAACTCATTTCCAACTGGCGTCTTCACGTTCATGTTTATCAACGGCAGAGTTAGTGCTCGTAAGATTGGAATGACAGCAACAATCGTCGGATAGGTCTCAACACTCATTTCCACTGTCACTTCATGAATGGGCTCTAAAATCTCCGTCATTTCCTCCAAAATATTAATTTCTTCTGGGGATACTATTGATGGCGCACGTGGACACTTCCACAGTACAGCATAGACGTACTGCTTCAACTCCAATAAACATTTCAGCATGGCAAAAATAGAATTCCAGCGAGTGGGGACATCTTTTTTCAATTTTAATGTAGCCGATGGAGCCACTTCGTTACACACTTAAAGCCTTCGTAGCTCATCGGATGCCACGACGCTCCGTCTTACCAGTGTGACAATTGCACTGATGCTGTTAATTAAGTTCCGAGCTTTTTTGCATGATTTTATGGCATCACGTGGAACATGCGCAAGAGTATGAGCAAGACAGACAACATGTTTGTCTTTGCCAAAAGTTTTTTCAACGGCAAGAACAATGTTATCCCCGGCATCAGTTACAACTGCAGCGATTTGTAATTTCTTGATGTCCAAAGATGACAGTTGCGACCCTAGTACTTCAGAAAGGTAATCAGCTGTGTGATTTTTATCCAGTGGAATAACACCAACAGTCTGCTGCGCGAGCTTGAGTCCATACTCGTCAAGAACGTGTAATGTAATACCCAGATATGACTGCATTGATATGTCGGTCCAGATATCTGCTGCTAGGCTGATAGATCACCCTTGATCCCCGACCTTTTTCAGTTCCATTAATAATTTTTTCCTTTCTACATGATAGCGTGTATCCAAATGATTTGTTAGAGTCCGCCGACTTGGTAAGGAATACCAAGGAAGAGCCGTTTGTATGAAAGTTTTGAACCCTTCGTTCTCGACAAGGGATAATGGCTGTGGCTGATGATCCACAGCTACCATATGAAATAACGCGTTTGTCACAGCCTCACTTTTTAATCCGCCATCTATAAATACATAAAACAATTGTTATGCTTTTGACGGTGTTCATAAGTGAATTAATATATTTTATAGTGTACTTGAATTTGCTTGAAGTTGAGCCATCGATGATGTGATTGTCTGCTCAGCCACAACTGCAGTTTGCAAGACATAAAAATGTATGTGATCAGTAAATCAACGCGTGCAATCTACAGCCTAATAAAATTGAACAAAATGCTTCTGGAGGAGGATTTGGAGTCGAGTTTTTGGCCATTTTCCTTGGTTCCTTCGACTTCAAATCACTCTCATCAATATAAAAACTATTTGCACGCTATAGATGGCTGAACAAGTTTGTTGTATTTCCCCCATGTTGTGAAACTTTGGCTCAGAGCTTAAAACGGGCTGAGACTTTGTCTACTTCCTCAAAATATTCCCGAACTTCACTTCGCTTTTTTTTTGCTCATGTCCGCAATTTATTTCTCAATCCGCGCCGACAAATTCAGTCTCGTTGTCCGAAAAGAAGTAGTCTGGTTTGCCTCAGCGATTCAAAATTGATCTGTCGAACGCTTTCTATATAGTCTACAGTTCCCGCTGCGAATAGCATGAAGTTCTACGTATTTAGTGAGACAGTCTTGGAACACTAGCAAGTACATGTGCTGTGATAAGCTTGGTGGAGAAGGACCCATAATATCCTACGCTACTACGGTCCAAGGAACAGTAACAACCCTCTCTTGCATGAGTCCTGCCCGTCGTTGTTGGTCGGGCTTGAACTTCTGACAGTGGGAGCAAGCCCTGACCTGCGTAACAGGGTCCTGGACGAATCCAGGCCAGTAGTATCTGATGGATATTCTCTGGAATGTCTTTTCAGCTCCCAAATGTCGGGACTGAGGGGGTGAGTGAGCCTCATCTATAGTTTTGGCTCGTAGTTCAGCTGGCAAGACCAATTTCCAGCCGTTCAGGTCCTCTATAGTAGTGCCTAGTGATGGGTTTAACCTCCAATGCCACAGCTGATTATTTTTTACTTTCCAATCGAGATATTTCTTCGGAGATTCAAGTACGTGTTTCATCCTAGTGTCATACCAGAGGTCTCCTGTCTGCCGGGCCATCTATAGCAGCCGAGTTCTCTACATGTAGGCGTGACAGTGCGTCTAGGACAATGTGTAAAGTGCTCTTGCGGTGTACAAATCTTATGTTGAACGCTTGCAAGTTTAGAGCCCACCGGGCTAGCCGTCCAGCGAGATCTTTCAGGTTTGTGAGCCAACGAAGGCTGCTGTGATCTGTGATCACCGTGAACCTTGTATCTTCCAAGTAATGCCTGAATTTTTCGGTGCAGAACAAGAGTGCGAGACACTCTTTCTCCGAGACTGTGTAGTTCCTCTCCGGTGGTATCAGTACTCGATTTGCAAAGCATACAGGATGCTCTGAGCCTTCTGTGGAATTTTTATTATCTGCGTCCGAGCCCCATTCCCCCTCCTGAGTCAACACAGCAGCTATAGCATTGTGGCTCGCGTCAGTCTGGAGTGTAAAAGGTTTATGAAAGTCCGGTCTGGCTAGCACAGGGGTTGGAGTTAGAGCTAGTTTCAAGCGATCAAACGCTTGTCGCTGTTCCTCGTCCCAAGTCCACTCAGCATCTTGTTTTATCAGTGCTAACAATGGGATTTTGTTTTCTGACAAATTGGGGATGAACCTGGAATACCATTGTAACATACCCAGGAATCTTTGGATGTCTTTGACTGTCTTGGGTGTAGGGCATTCGAGGATAGGAGCGATGCGATCAGGATCTATAGATATCCCTCGGGTAGTGACCTGATATCCAAAGAATTTCACCGTGGAGCACAGGAATTCGCTTTTGTCAGGGTTGATGGTCAGCGTAAGCTGTATTAGGCGAAAGATCAAGGCTTTCACCCACTTGATGTGCTCGGCAAGAGTTCGAGTGATAACAATAAAATCATCCATGTAAACTCGTACATATGGACGCCACTCTGTGGGGACTACTGTAGTCATGAGTCGCTGCCAGGCAGCTGGGCCATTTCTTAGTCCAAACCCCAGTCTGGTCATTTGAAAAAGTCCTTTTCCGGGAACAGCGAATGCAGTACATGTTTACACTCCTTCATCAGCTCAAGGTAAAAATTTGCTTGCGAGAGGTCAATCTTGAAAATTTATACCTCGCCATGGAGCTGGTCTATAAGTTCGTCGAAGTTTCGCATAAAAACTGCATCATGTACAGTGACTTCGTTCAATTTCTTATAGTCGATGAAAACCCTAACCTTCCCGTTTTGCTTCATTTGTAGTACCGGCCAGCTGCACCAAGGGCTATTCGAGGGTTCAATTACTTTTTCAGCTAGCATTTTCTCGATTTCCTCGTGGGAGGCCTTCAGCATTGCTGGGAAATATCTTCTAGTCCCTTGCCTAATTGGATGGCCTTGCGTGTCAATTTCGTACTGAAAGGCAGGGGTGATGGGTATACCGTAGGTGTTGTTTCGGGTATGAGCGACTTGAAATAGGTCCTTATGGAGTCCAGTTTATCAGACTCTGGGGTTATGGTGCGCAGGAAGGGCTTTATTGTCTCATCATCTAGTTCGTCTGTAGTAGATGAGTCGTTTTCCGGTAATTTTGCGACATTACCTAGTTCTGAGAGGGTAGCACATTGGTCTATAGGAATAATCTTAGCAGATAGGCGATAGAGTTTCAGAGGGGTTTCTAGCGGCCTCGAAACTGATTTCTGGGAAGTTCCTCACCTTGACGTGAGACCGTTAGTTCAAGAGTCCTAGGGTCAACGTCGATTTTTAGAAATGATCTGTTGGTTCCTGAATCAACCAACGCCTCCCACACGCAGGGAGAGGTAAAGACGGGTAAGAAACATGTTTTCCTCGCCGGCCTTTTGAGTTATTGTAGAGAGGTTGATCGATGGCAGGATGGTAGTATCAGCGAACTCGACTTCTACCTGTTCACCAAATTCTAGTATCCCTCAGGAGTCCCTAGCCAAGTTTCCTAAATTTCCTGCCAAGTCATATGGACTGAGAGTGGAGACGTCATGGTCTTCTATGAGCATCATTCCACGGTCTGTCTTCGATTGCGATTCACTGTCCGAAGATTCGGAGGAAGAGTCAGAGCAGTTGTCTGAATCCCAATTGTCGAGAGAGAACAGCGAAATGTCTATAGGAGCAACTGGAAGAGTCGACTGTCGACAAGTCAGAGTTGGGGTTTCCGGGGTCTATGGGGACAGGAGATGTTATTGCCTCCCATTGAAGTTTCCCTGACTTTCCTCCGTCTACGTAGTTGTTTGTAAGGTTCGTGGGTGTTGCCATTTCCTGGCGAAGTGTCCCTCAGCACCACAATTGTAGCATCCGCGAGGTAATTTGTCGTTGTTTGGCCTAGGGCCTAGAGTAGCGGTGCTTTTCCGAGTTCGTATCATTTTTGAGGTAGAACTGGCAACCGAAGGCCGGTATCTATAGTGATTTTTGGTGATCATGGCCACCAGGTGGTCTAGATCGGTTTGTTGGTTCTCGTCACTGTAGTCAGTTTCACTATAGTTGGTTTCCTCGGATTTCATCTCATCCAGAGCGTCACAGATGGATTTTTTGAAGTTATTGTACGTTCTGGTAGTGTTGGGTTTCCTGATGAGCTGAGGAAATTGATCCAGGGTTGGATTTTTGGTTGGGGGAGGTCTATATTTCATGGTGTTGAGTAGCTGGGTGGTTACCTCAGCTCTTCTCTCTTCGAGCTCGTTGTAAGAAGATATACGTCAATTGAGCGCATATCATATCCAACTGCAAGGACACGGGCGGAGTGAAAGTCAACTGAGCGAACAAACTCTTCATTTTAGTAATGTACGGATTGATCAGCTCATCCTCACTCTGGGTTTTCGACCGAATCTCCGACCACAACTGATTTTGGAAGGCGCTTGAGCAATATCTGAGACGGAATTTCCGTTCTGATGGAATCGGCGTAACATATGATTTGTAAGCAGTTTGCTTGTCACCAGAGAGCAGCATTTCCTGATAGGAGACCTGACATGCTACGAAAGAGGTCTGCCTTAGTGATATAAAAGCCCACACAAGTTTCGCTGACCTTCCGGAGAAACATCAACGGATCGTCCTCGTCGCCTGAGAATCTTACTTTCATTTGTGATAGGTACCGACTGACCTTGTAGAGGCGTTCACCATCTGACTGTTTGTCGGATATAGAGTGAGCGGCACATGGGTTGTTTTCGGAAGGGAGTGCAAAATTATCCGGGCTTTCTTGCCAGAATGGATTTGTGGTGATAAGCTGAGTGTTGAGGTTTGTGTTGGCTGCTGGAGGGCCTTGAGCGAGTTGCCGAGGCAAGGTTGTTGTGTGAAAACCAGCCGTCACCTGAGAGTGTCCCCCGTGCTGTTTTGAACTTAGCGTGCATTCAACAGGCCGCGAGTATTGATTTTGCTCGGCCCGGTCGTAAGGTAAGGGGAGGGGAGATGTGTGCGGATGGTTGTACGAAGGAGGATTGCGAGATAGTAACGCTGCGTCGGTGCGTTAAGGGTATTGCCTCGCGCACGTGTTGTTCGGGGCAGCTTCGTTCGAGCGCGGGTGAGACATCGATGGATCAAGAAAAAATGTCGTGAAGATCATCCGATCGCCAATTGTCGCGAACATCATGATTTTCCGTATCGAGTCCAGGCCCTGCTCGGGGTTGGAAATTAGGAGCGGAAAAACGCTTGTTGTCCACGGAGGGGGCACCCGGGCTTTCGAGCAAAGAAATGGGTCCTCTATTTCCGTCTATACCATCGTCCCATAGCGCGGCGGATTCTCCATATTCCCGTCGTAGCTCACGATTCAGCGCGCGGTTCATTACTTGTTGATAAGACCCCCGGGGATTTATTTTCCAGACGTCCAACAGTGTAAGTAATTCAGCCATGTTGAGATCCCTAAGCCATGTGTTCGTGTCGCGTACAAATTTGGCTTTATGCTCTGCACGCAAGGAGTCGAGTCCAGCGAGTGCCTGTTGATTTTTCATTTGTTTACGCTTGCGACGACTCAATTGCTCGGCAACAGGAGGAAAAGTAGGTGCGATGGAGTTTTCAAGGTTCACTGGTGCGAGTTCTTCTATACTCTTGAGTGCCGTCGCTCGATGCATGAACGATAGCGTCGACATGAATTTCATCCATTGGTTTTTTCCCGATCGATTTGGGTGACAAGTTACAGCAGGCAGAAAAAACCTGTCACTCGTTTGATCGCAAATGACTGTGAGTTGTGTGATTTCTTTTGTCGTCCCCCGTTTGTAATGTCGTTTCATGATGGACGAAACTGTCAGCTCGGAACTAAATAATAGACCGCGAGATCTACTAAATGTTTTCTCGCAGCGCCCCCCCCCCCTCCCCGCTGCCCCTCTTACCCGCCCCACCGTCCGACTGACCTCACTTTCGGAAATTTGCTCCCCAAAACCCCTTTTATCTTTTCCCTGTCCTATTGGTAGTTTTTTTTATTTCTCACCTTATTATTTCCTGCTTTTTCTAACTTTCTGACTTACTTTTTCTTTTTGAAGTGAAACTTCTTATCGCGCGTTGGGTACACAAAAAAGACTTTGCTGGGATGGGGTCTAAAATCACGAGAAATCGCGTCAGATTTTCGCGTCACGTTCCGCCAATCTTCGACTCGGCAGCCGAACGCTCCCGAAGATTGGAAGTGGAAGAGAGAGGGCTACACGTTCGGCGCTTGAGCCGAATGAGCCCGAAGAGTGAAAGGCCAAGCGTCCAAATAAGCCTCTCACTCTCTCTCGCACTCGGTTGTACGGCGCGCATTCGAGTATGTTCGGACTACCGAATGTAGTCAGAGGCGTCAGCTATTCGCTGAGGTAATAATATATATACCTCTACTAACAGCTGTATATATATATATATATATATATACTCTATGATTATTCCTTACGCTTTCTAGATATTATTGATTTACGTTCGGTAAACAATTTTTTTCTGTTTTTTCATACATCGAATCATTCATAATAGCCGATCAAAACATTGTAATCATGAAATGGTTACGGTCTAAAGCATTGCCTCAAAAATCATGAGAAAGTCGCGATTTTGGTTATAACATATCTCCGTTTTTAATTTTTTTTTTAATTTTCAAATTACAATTAATTGTCGAGTGAAAAATTTTTAGGTATGTGAAAATCTTCAAGCTGAAAATATTGACTATCGTGATAATTATTTTCCTTAAATAATCTCGAAATAATTTTTCATATTATATCCGTTGAAGTTTTATCTCCGTAAGTATAGAATAATAATATCTTCCATTGAAAATCGACTTATTGACGGTAAAAATTCAACGTAAGAAGTTTCACTTCTGCAGTGTGGTTGGGTTGTGTGCACACTAATTTTTTTTTGTACACTTTAGCACCCGTACGAAACCTTTTTCGGCTCATCTCACAAGCTACACATACACCTTATTTGTCACTGAAAACGAAAGACGGATATAAAATATACAATGATTAATGATGATGATAAATAATATCCATTTTATGCTATTAGTATTCACATATTTTTTCTTTTTGTTTAATACATAAGACACACAACAGTACCAGTTTATCGATGGTAGTTAAACATATTTTAAAAATTTCATAATATATGAAAAATAAAAATAATAAATAAATATGATAAAATAATTATTTATATTTGAGTAATGGTTTTTTAACACTATGAAATATTATTAATGCAACATCGTTGTCACTTTTGCCTCTATCTCGACAGTTTTTTGGCTAATCGATTGACAAATTAAGCGAATTACTGATGGAAAAAATTAGTGTCACAAAATATTTATAAATTTAAGGCTGGGCTAACCTCGGTAATTTCCCCTAGATTATAACTAGATTATAGGCCGGAATTTTGCAACGATGATTTAAGTTTTATTTTAAGTTCAATTTAAAATCGGAATGATTTAAAGAATAGATTAATTGGATATGCAGGGCGATAGACAATAATAAGGAGTATTTCTCTACATAAAAGTATAAAAACAATCTATGTATTTATTACTCCAGATCTCCCTAGATTTTAGCTATTTTCAGGGTTGATCTACGTTACCATCTGGGTTGGCGAGAAATTGCAAATTGCAACTTTCTCACTTGATGTAGAAGCTTGGTTGTTGGATATCGCCGTAGATATTGATGATTATTATATAAAAAAATTACTCCTGCTACTAATTACTCTAAAATAAATGAGTAATTAGCGTAGAACTTTTTTTTTAGACACCTACTTTCGGAGGTGACCGTCGGATGGCATTACATGTGTGACCAAATAGTGAGCTAGATCTTTCTTAGGAACGTGTTGATGTTCCTGGGGCCCTGCTCTCTTTACTTGTAAATATAGGCTAACATAACCTTGTTAGCCGTATGTAAACAAATATATATTGTAACCTCCACTAGGGTCAGAAAAGGTAAAGTGCAGAGACATCAACTCGTAGAAGGTTCACTACTCCTGGGTGCATCAGTGATAAAACTGCTCTCTTTTTCTTTTCGTTTTTTTATTGTTGTTCACTTGATATTTCGTGGATTGTGTGTATCAAATTTAGAAAATATTTGTCGAATCTCGGAAGCACGAGCAAAACTGGTGACCAAAGCTAGTTAGTACGAAATTATCAAGAAATATATCAGACAATGCAGTAGATGAGAGGTATTTTATGGAGTGATTTGTCAGTGCGTCGTTGTAGTAGTATATTACCTTATTGATTCATGCATTTATTTATTTATTAAGTTTTTTTTTCAGAATCACTGACAAAATTGAGGCTGTATGCACTATATTAGTAGATAATGAGCTGAGAATTAAGGAGAATGAGAGGTTTGTTTTAATGCTATGGTGATTGTATTAAAATATGTGATTTATTTTAAGCTTTTTACACTTATTTAATTTATCATTTTTAGTGGCATTCCGGAATTTATGTCGCAATATGTTTGTGTTACCCTGCTTGTTCATCTACCAATCGGTTTTCCCGATACTTCTCCAACAGTTACCCTGAAAAATCCACGAGGTCACGATGAAAATACTGTTAAACTTATTCAAACTGAGGCTGAGCTGAAATGCCGAGATGTAATGTTTGAATTGATTGAGGTAAATAAATCCCAGTTGATTAAGGATGTAAAAACTACAGAGAAAAAAAACTCAGGCCTATGAATTGTAGAAACCTCTCACACTTACTTAGAATCCTTTAGACATCGTGTTTATTCTTACAAATTCTAAATTCTTGACTCTAAAAGGCACTCTAATACAATGCAGAGACAATGGCTCTCACAGCTACGAGAATCAGTGTAAAATAAGTAAATCTCTGACTATTATTCGTTCCAAAACAAGTTGATATGCACACATTTTGTTTATTATATAGTAAATAATTTTTATTAAGCAAAGGTAAGTTATATTTCTTCATATACACTTCTTTTTTTTTGCGAGAACGTTTATCTGAGTTTAATTAATATTAAAAAATATGATTTTAGGATAATATATTAAATAAAATATAAAATTATCGTACACTATTATGTACGATAATTCCTCGCACGTTTTGCAGCTCGGGGCGGCATATGCCATCCATTCCGGAGTGCGGTGATGCGCCAGTCATCATCGTCTGCTGGAATATTAACTCCTTGACTCTGAAACCAGTTGATAATTAATTAAATGACCAACGGCGGTTAGAAAAATGAGAAAAATAGGCTAATTACCGGTACAACAGACGCTTGCGACACTAAAGATTGCCACTTTCGCTCGACAATTTCGTTGATGTGACTCTCCAAGGCTACCATATTGATAATTACTTTGGGTGGTTGTTGATGTGAAAGGGCAGTGTGCTCAGGACCTTGAGAATTAACGTTGACAAATTGCTGGTGTCCAGGGTGCCTCGGTACTTGCTGAACGAGGTGTCCTGACAATTGAATGTCAGCGTACGTTGCAAATGACTGTCCAGGATGTCTCGGAATATAATTTTCAGGATGTCGTGGCTGCTGAATGCCAGTGTGCGCTAAAAATGGCGCTCCGGGGTGCCCAGGAATGCGCTGTTCGGGGTGTCCTGGCTGCTGAATGTCAGCGTACATTGGAAATGACTGTCCGGGGTACCCCGGAACATGTTGAGCATAATATTCCGGTGGTTTACCGCCATTGTTCCCCGCTAATGGCTGTCCGGAGTGCCCCGGACCATGTTGAGCATGATATCCCGGTGGTTGACCCCCGCCGTTCGCCGCTGGTGTCTGTCTGGGGTGCCCCAGACCATGTTGTTCCCCGCTAATGGCTGTCCGGAGTGCCCCGGACCATGTTGAGCATGATATCCCGGTGGTTGCCCCCCGCCGTTCGCCGCTGGTGTCTGTCTGGGGTGCCCCAGACCATGTTCAGCATGATGTCTCAGTGGTTGAGCATGATGTCTCAGTGGTTGAGCATGATGTCCCGGTGGTTGAGCATGATGTCCCGGTGGTTGAGCATGATGTCCCGATGGTTGAAGGCCACCGATCGCTGCCGGTGACGCACAAGGCTGCTCTGACAGTGGCGGGTCGCTGTTTCCGGCAGTTTGATGACCTGAACAGTCTTGATGATCATCAGGGTTCGCCGGAGCATACGGAGGCACCAGAGAGGACTGCAATGTTTCCCGCGGCAATGGCGGAAAGTCATTATTAGTGTTTCAATCATTATTTGATATAGTGCCAACGTAGCTTATGTTTCTGTTCTCTCCCGCGCAATTAAAATTTGCAAAAATTTTGGGGCCCCGGTTGCCCCCTAATATAGTCCATCCTAAGGCTACCATATTGATAATTACTTTGGGTGGTTGTTGATGTGAAAGGGCAGTGTGCTCAGGACCTTGAGAATTAACGTTGACAAATTGCTGGTGTCCAGGGTGCCTCGGTACTTGCTGAACGAGGTGTCCTGACAATTGAATGTCAGCGTACGTTGCAAATGACTGTCCAGGATGTCTCGGAATATAATTTTCAGGATGTCGTGGCTGCTGAATGCCAGTGTGCGCTAAAAATGGCGCTCCGGGGTGCCCAGGAATGCGCTGTTCGGGGTGTCCTGGCTGCTGAATGTCAGCGTACATTGGAAATGACTGTCCGGAGTGCCCCGGACCATGTTGAGCATGATATCCCGGTGGTTGACCCCCGCCGTTCGCCGCTGGTGTCTGTCTGGGGTGCCCCAGACCATGTTCAGCATGATGTCTCAGTGGTTGAGCATGATGTCTCAGTGGTTGAGCATGATGTCCCGGTGGTTGAGCATGATGTCCCGGTGGTTGAGCATGATGTCCCGATGGTTGAAGGCCACCGATCGCTGCCGGTGACGCACAAGGCTGCTCTGACAGTGGCGGGTCGCTGTTTCCGGCAGTTTGATGACCTGAACAGTCTTGATGATCATCAGGGTTCGCCGGAGCATACGGAGGCACCAGAGAGGACTGCAATGTTTCCCGCGGCAATGGCGGAAAGTCATTATCATTGCATTGAAATGATGGATTGGTCCCTTTTTCAGTCATGGCTGTAACAATTTTATATTTATTTTTTATATTTATTTTATTTAATTTAGTTGTAGAAAATTTTTTAATTTGGTGATTATTATCTAACGAAGAAAATACGGAAAATATTCAAGGTAAGAATTGAAAGTTTAGGTTATGTTAAGTTAAATGACAGGATGACAAGTTCTGTAGAAAAGTAATAACATTTTTTGGTGTTGAAAAATTGGTTCCTTTCATGCAACAATATTGGTAATTTATTTCTAAGAAAAAGTAGATAATAATAAGGGAAATAATAAAATTTACTTACTGCAAAAAAATCGTGAACGGTGCACGACAAGCACTCTGCACGTTGGAAGATGCGCAAATTGTGCAAAACTATGTAAAAGAAAACCAGCCACTCCTGAATAATAGATTTTAAATTGAAGCGTCTGATTGGTCGAGTGGTAGACAGCCAATCACTGTACGCTCGTATAATACAATGATGGCGGCGACTGTACCTCCTCATCTGCCATTAGTGTTTTGTGGCTAACAATGACATATATCAATGTGAGGTGAGAGATATATATTTGCAGTCGTTATTGGATATGTGGATTGATGACGAAAAATAGTCATGCTGAAAAAGTGCCACAGTGGAAAAATGGACTTTGCAGTCAATGGAGAGTGTGATACACAATGTGTGCAGCCGTGTTGTGTTCAAGGTCGTGGAAAAGTGAACAAAAAACCGCAGGATCATCGGAAAAGACGAGATGTCGCGAGCGCCAAATCAAAACGACGACTATCACGGCCAGCTTACAATAAAATAAAAAAATTTACAGATAGGTGAGTCATTAATTATTATTTTATGTCGTAAACAATGCGGTGACTCGGTGTAAACAGAGAATCATCTGCTGTCTCTACCGGTCCGGAGAGGTGATGGAGCTCGTGTCTGATAGTGTAGCTAAAGTAAGCCAGCAGAGGTTGTTGATAATTGAAATCTTCTTTGGATTGGCTTCGCGAGCGCCGTTGCGCTTGTGACGCAGTGGTATTCAGACATCCACAGTCATACAAATGACCGGTGCGAGATAACCGAGTATCATAATTAATTTGATTAATTAATAATAGTGTATTTATAAAAATAATAGATTTTTATAATTTTTAACCACTTAATCAAAAAGAGGTGCGTAGAGGCATTATAACGGAATGATTAAAAAACCAAAATATAGGGGAGAAAATTCTCTACAAAAAATGTATCAGTAGATTTAGTTGTGGGATGCTTTTTTTGAGAAATTTTAAAAAAACTGAATCTTCGAAAATCGATTGTATCTCTGAAAGTTTCCATGATACAGAAATTTTCCAATAATGAAATTTGTAGAGAATTTCAAGCCCTACATATTGGTTTAGGAATCATTGAGTTATCACCTAAAGTTCTCGAGCTATCTCAGAAAAAAAAACCAAGGGGTTCCTCTTCGAAAATTATAATCTTCGAAAAAAACATTTTTTGTCTTTACCAAACATCTTAAATTTTATTCATTAAATTAAATCAAGTAAAAAACAATTATAAAACCGACGTTTATTGAATGAAAAACCGGAAAAAACAATCTCACGGCGTGAAAATAAGAATAATATCAATAATTTCATTTTTTCTTATTAAAATACCACGGAAAATGTGGACTTTTTCTACATTTTTTTTATACAAACCTTCTCTGGACAATTCTGAAGACGACAAAAAAAATTATCCCAATCTATCAAGCCGTTCTCAAGTGATTCTCGCACATATATGCGGTATTTTATTTTTATTTATACACATGAGTATCACCGGCGAAAAAATAGTTAGACGGTTAAAAATTTTGTGTGGATTTCAAAATGCAATTTGTGTATTTTCACAAGTCCACTATAATTTTTGTACGTTAATCCAACATTAATTATTTCTGTAAAGTGTTGACGGAAAGTTTATATCAGTCATGCCACACAAAATTTATATGAATTGAAGTACCGGTATTATATGTGCGTAGAGTTCAACACAATTTTTTTCTTTCTCTTACCTACGTCAATTTTTTTTTTATATTTAACAAACACGGTTGAGAAATTAAAGAGTTTCGTTATTTATAACGGCTTTTTTACATCAAATATCTCAATCAACCGCTTTCTACCATGAAAAAACCCAATTAATTTTCGACTCTATAAAGAGATGGGAATTTATGACCTAACGACTAGTTATAACGCACGATACCGATTAACCTCATGGACTCATTGATTGGTGAAACTTTCCCTCCTTCTAAAGAGTATATATTTTGTATTATGCCCGATAACAAGATCCATTTCAACTGAACATTAAACCGGGACTCAATAGTGACTTTAAATAAATAGTTTTTAACGAAAAAATTTTTTGTAGCGTTAATACTGCTTCATATATCGTTAGCAATATATTGTTTAATTCATTCTCAAAGGCGTAAACGAAAACGAGAAGCTTTACTGGAATCGTGCAGGAACAAAGTGGACCCAGATGGACGCAATGTAACAGATGAGTACCATGAAGTCGAATCATCGTTAGTAGATAATGTATATTTAGTTGATAATGCATGCTTAATTGATAATGTATATGATGCATGCCTAGCTGATAAGGTATGCTTATTAATTCGTGATAGTGACAATGTTTACGATACTGGATCAAAACAGCGCGAGTATCACTGTGATGAAAAGGTGATAATTGAAGATATTAACGAGCTTTTGCCCAAGGATCAATTGTTTATCCAAGAAATTAGCGAGTGTTTACTAGACAAAGTGGTTTCAGCTGAAATTAGCGAGTGCTCGCGTGAAGAGTTGGGTGCAAAGGAATTTCTTGAATGTTTTCCCGACGAACGATTGGATACACAAGAAATTCGCAAATTTTCACCTTCTAAACGCTTAAATACAGAAGGAATTCTCAACTGCTTGTCAAGAGAAGTTTTACAAGAAGATACATCGGGAGGCCTCATTGAGAGTGAAGAACATTTAAATTATGTTTCCGTCGAAGGAGCTACGCCACATAAAAATAGTTCTCCAACGTCAGACCGAATATCTTCACCGTTCGATGAAACACTCGCGGAAACTTTCTGGCCAGAAATTCAACGACGAGGCGAGAAATCGGCTGTTATACAGGATGAAGAACAGTCCCAATGTTCAGCCGGCGAAATCGGAGAGGACAAGGATGACAAATTTGTGGATGAGAACGTTCCAGTGGACCCCGGATTGAGGCCAATAGTTCGAGCAACACATTTCTGGAAGCAGATGCAGCTGATTACCAGGCGAGCGAGTCATGGAGCAGATGAATGCACTCCCGACACCATGAACTTGACAAAAATCACAAACGCTGGATCAATTACAGCTTGGTTTTTTCATTGTCAGACATGCAACCGAGATTTCAGGATAACATCAGAACCCCCACCTCAGAACAATGAATATCTGGATCTGAACAAATGTCTCGTTGCAGGGATCAAGTTCTGCGGTGCAAGTTACGCAGAATTAGAAACTATTTGCTCATATACCGGGATACCCTGTATGAGTGAGAAGACTTTTCATACAATCGCGGTAGAAATTGGCGACGCATACGCAGATATCGCTAAAAATGAGATGAAAAAAGCTGCGGAACTGCAATGCAAAATTGCAGCCAAAAAGAATGAGAAAGTAGGCGATTATTATACTTGCGCTGTAGTTGTCGATGGATCTTACTCTAAACGATCTTATTATGCACAAGGCACTTCAAATACGGGATGTGCTGTTGCAACATCGTTAGATACTGGACTTGTACTAGATGCCGACTACAGAAATAAATATTGCCAAATAGAGGCTACCAAAAGACAACATACTGGAAAAAATGCACGCTGCTACAAGAATTATCCGGAAGATAAGCCGTCCTCGTCCATTGAAACGGATATCGTGGGTGGACTTTTTTTGAGAAGCAAGGAAAATAACCTAATTTATTCCGTGATAATCTGTGACAAAGATAGTAGTGTTTATCTCAGGCTGCTGCGATTAGATCCATATGGCGAAGAAGGGATTGTGATTCAACGATGTGGTTGTATTAATCACATTCTGCGAAACGCAATTAAACGGTTCAAGCAGCGCACAAATTTCAGAATCCGAAGAGAATTTGCAGGTCTCAAAAAAATTATTATATCCAATATATACAGAATCAGAAAAGGAATCAAGACAGCAGCACTGAGGAGAGGAAAGGAAAATTGTCGATTTGATGAAAAGATCAAGAATCTTGAGCAAGATATACTGAATACGGCGAATCATGTGTTTGGTGATCATTCTGCATGCGCATCGTATTTCTGCACTGGTAATTCGAAGGAAGACGAAGAAAACGTGGTTGAGCGCCTGAAAACGAGTGGATTGTGGGCTCCGATTATTGAGATTCTGGAAGATGTAGCTGCCGATGCAGAAAGCCTTTTGAACCACTATACTTCAAATGCAGCTGAAAATTTGCACTGCACTATGAACAAATTAATCGCCGGTAAGAGAAAATCGGTGTCCCAAAGGGGCACGTACTACTATCAGTTAATGCTAGCAGTGGTTCATCGTAACAGTAAAAGAGTAATATCAAGACTCAATGAACACTACGGCAAAATTATACCCCCGGCTGGCATCGCAATGGAAGATAGGCGAATCGCTAAAAATGAACAAAACGTGAGAGAACTAAAGGAAGGAAAGTATAAGCGAAAGTTCATCGAAGTAGAGGCTGATGACGATGAAACGGCCGAGTCTTCGTCGCAACCGATTCTTAAGAAGAAAAAAATTAGCTGTAATGGGCATGAAGATTATGGAGAAAAGTGCAACGATGATGATATGCCCAAAGACCAGTTTGAAAGAAAGCTCCTCCGACATTATGAGAGACTCTATGATGAAGCATCACAGCGACATGTATTAGAGTACAGCTCTCGGGATTCTATTCAAAAACCGAAAGACTCTATTGTTGATCGGTATGAAGCTAAAAAAAATGTGCTGACCGATCAATTTTTTGGAATAATTTGTCGTAGAAAGCCGACAGCGAAAGCTTCACCACATGTGGCAAAAATTTTGTACCCACGTATCACCAAAGGGACAAAAGTTAAATATGAACAGAGTGGAAAGCGAGCCGTGATGAAATCCTTAAAGGAAAAAGAGAAAATGGAGATCAAACCGTGCGGCTTAATAAAACATGAAAGATGGCCATTTCTGGGAGCAACACCCGATGGCTTAACATCGTCAGAATCACAAGATGATACATTACTTTTCATTGAATGTCCTTTTTCTTTAAAGGATGAGACACCCAAACAGATCGTTCGTAAAAAAAAGTCCATTGCCAAATATTTTATTGAAACGGATGGCCAGTTCGAAATCAACGAAAACGATGGAATTTACTATCGCTTGATTGGTGCCATGGAAATAACCAAAAAATCATTTGCCATTCTCATTCTGTGGAGTAAAAATGAGTGGATAAAAGTGTCTGTTCCAAGCGATCGAGGTTTCTGGTTAGATATGATGCAGAACAAACTTTTAAACTTTTATACAGAAAAATGCATTCCAGAAATTATCGATAGCCGAGTAAACCGATCAATGGAAATTCGGGAATCTGTCGGCTTTGATATCATGGATTATGAAGCCTTTCTGCAAAAACATAACCTCCCGATCGAAGTGAGTAGTGATGATGATCATAACCTCCCGATCGAAGTGAGTAGTGATGATGAGGGTCCAAATATCGCAAAGATTTCAAACCACTCCACTGGGTCAAGAAACAGTCAAAAAAATCCGACTAAGAACCGCGTCGTTGGGCCATTAAGCAATCAAAGAAATAAAATCAATCCCATCATTGAATTAGATGATGCACCTGAAGATCCTAATGAGGTTGTAATCCCGCAATTCCATTTGACTCGCGCAGATATTCGAAATCTCAGAACAAATGGAGTATACTTGAATGACAATCACATTAATGCATTCTGTAAATTAATGAAAGAAGCAACTAATGAATATTTCAAGTCACAGAACAATCTTTACCTTCAACGCCCCGAAAGCATTGAACGAGTTTGTCCCCACAAAAAGTGCCTCCAGTTAGTAAATGTTGCTGCGCTGCAACACTGGACGCTTATTTTTTATGACACTGAGCACGTTTACATCGTTGACTCGCTGAATGGTGGGGAATTGGGATTCGGAGAAGCACTTTTTATAAAGTGCATGTTACCGTTTTACAATCTGGATGATGTACGATTTAAGCGGAGCCCGCAACAGCCCAATGGATCTGACTGTGGCCTATATGCTATGGCTAATAGTTTAGCATTAATGTGCGGAAAAGAACCCGAAAAAATGAATTATGACAAAAAACAAATGCGAAGACATGCGTTGGCAATGTTCGAACAAAATAGGTTTACAGAATTTCCGACAGATCCACCTACTGCTAACCCTCTATCATTGAGAGATGTAATGGCTGAAACAGTGGAAATAACTGAACTGATCC
This sequence comes from Macrocentrus cingulum, assembly GCA_002156465.1. Taxonomy (NCBI): domain Eukaryota; kingdom Metazoa; phylum Arthropoda; class Insecta; order Hymenoptera; family Braconidae; genus Macrocentrus; species Macrocentrus cingulum. The sequence goes on along the minus strand of MVJL01009339.1, from coordinate 8,542 downwards.
ATGAAGTGAAGAGCGGTGAAGCAGAGTGTTTGTGCGAGAAAAGTCATCGAGAGTTAGTCAACGATAAAAATACAGTCGGTGCGATAGTACAAGAATGTGAGAGACGTTTTAATTTTGATTACAAACGTTTTCTACGCCAATTGCTCGAAAGAGCTCGTAGAAAGTAAAGATTTCATCTCGAGAGTCGATCGAGGCAGTAATTATTTACTCGACCGCGCGATTTTTTATACAAGAAGCCGCGCGTCATGACTGCCGAGATGTAGGCAACATTTTGTACGCAGCCAACATGACTGTCTACTTGGCTCAGTCATAGGCTTCGTCATAGGCTTTGCGAAAGCGTCCGTACAGACATAATGCCATTATGCCGGCATTGACCACCCTTCAAAAGGCTGGGTCAGGGTGCAATGGTCAAACTGACTGAGCACCATGCAATTCATTTTGCAAAACTAAAGATTCCTCCTGATAAATTTGAATTTACTGGAATCTCAACCGATCAAGTTGAAACCACTAGTCAAACCTACCAATCTAATAATATGAATAACTGCATGAATGAAAAAATGTTCAATTTATTCGATATAAGAGACTGGCTTTTTTTATTGTAAGCTGCGATATATTATAGGTTTTGTAACCGTAAAATTTTTCAATTTTAAGCAAATTTAATGAAACATTTTACGCCATTAAATTGATTTGAACATTTTTTCACTAAAGAATGTGATTGGTCCAAATGGTTTTGCATGAAAAATGAGACATAAATTTATTTAAATCTCAAAATGATCAAAGATGATCAAAAAAAAAACACCCTGTCCAATTTATATAAAAATTTCCAGTCCGCTATCGATTTCAAGGAACAATTAAAAGCAATAGAATCGTTACATTCAAAACGTATATTTGCATGCGCACTCAAAATTCTAAATAGCATTTTTAATGATAATAGTTTTATATGTTTACTAAGTTTTGATTCGTTCAATATACTATATAATCATTAAAAGTTTTAAATATTTGTGTTTTTGAGTGTCTATCGCGGAGAAAGTGTTATCGTAAAATTTGAAGATTCGTGACATTATCAAAAGTACATTGATTTTCAACTTAATACTATTAATTTATTTTACACAATCATAAAAAAAAACAACTGCCTTTCTACATTCAAAACAAAAGTAATTGCTGCAATATAACGCTTTCTCTAGTTATCTAACCGTTTTGAAATTGGATATGCATTATCCTAAGACGAAAACGAGAATTTTCTACACTATGTACTTGCAATGTGGTTTTATATACAGGATTAATTCGGTCTGGTGGAATTTATATATTCTAATCTTAAATAGTAACAATAATGGTTGAATTTTTCATTTTTTAACTTGCGTAGTATATCGTCATATAAATGAATGGCCACATTTTTGTACTTATAAGGTATATACTTAATGCATCTGTGGCGTCAAGAAGATTGCATGAAACGCCGAGTATACTTTTCCATATAGTCTCTGATTTGGGCTTCGGATGCATAAAGTAATGTTCTCGTATTGATTAAAAAGAATGCTATAAAAAAGTGGGTTCATGAACCACATTGAAATCGCCAAATTGAAATATAATGGGACTTTGGCATTATAAAAATTTATATTCATTTTAATTGATGCTACAGTATCCATCTCAAATATTATGATAATGTAATACATTATAGCAACCCTAAAAATTATAAAAAATTTCACAACATTTTTAGACACTATTACCAATCTTCTAATTAAACAGAAATAATTTGAAAAAAACATGGTTACTATAGCACAGTAAAATGATTAAAATTAATGCCATATCGGAAATATATTGGACAGAGAGTGTTTGGGGTGCAAAAGCATTGCGTAAATAATATGTATTTCAATAACAGTCATTGATTATGATGCAACATGACAGTTATGAACTACGACTATATGCGCAATCTTGCTAAAAAGAGAACTGGTATTTACAGTATAAACCTGTCAGATCATCTTAATCATATTTTAATTTTTATTACCATAGCGAATGTAGTATAGAAGTCACATTTCCAATATTATATGCGTTTGGAAGGAAATATCAGTTCTTTTTTTGGTTTCAATTCCGACATCCACCTTCGCGCTGGGGCACCCTGATAACTATCAATTTCTACATAAAAAATTAGCTTTGAACATAAAGTGTAGCGTATATCTCTCTATAAATATCACATTACAATAAGCTTACTTATACTGCGCGTATATTCAAACAGTATATGCTTGATGCAGCCGCTTTATTTTATTTTTTTTGAGGTGAAACTTCTTTTGTCGCGGTATGAATTGGATGGGACGTGTATCTCTTCCGCGTGACAACCAAATATGTGCCTGAGGAGTCCGAGGACTGTTCATAGGTATAACAGCTCTGTTTTTAAAATACAATTTTTCTAAATGTAGAGGTCTTATAATAACTTATGGATAAAAATAATAGCTATTTTGAGCAATCAATTTAGAAATGAAAATAAAGAGCGAAAAAAAATTGCATTTTCAGACACGAATATTTAGATAATTTTTATAATTTAGCATCGATGGTTATTTATTGACCCGAATATCTGGGTCTCTCGACATAACTTACTATTAAAAATTGACAGTCAATAGTGCCAAAAAGCGGTATTTTGAGACAAATTTATTCAAATTCTTTTCGTGATTTTGTATCGGTGACAAGAAGTTTCACTTTAATTGCGTGCTATAAATGACGCACGCTCATACGATTCTTTATTAAATAAAGTCTTTCACAACGGCATTGTTCATGGCTTGTTTTTATACCAAATGTAGAAATAAATGATAGGCTAACGGATGCGGAATTGATAATTTAGGCATAATGTTTTACGACTACCTAATAATAGTCTGCTAAATTCTTCATTGATTTCAGAAATTATGGTTTTTATTTTTTGCACAGCTGGGCATCCATTATATCGATATCGTCACAACTGGGCGGGAATAGAGGTGGGCCACATTTCACCACGCCTTGATTCGCGGTAATTGAGACTATACTAGATCTGAGAGAAGCGACGGGAAACAGTAAGACTACGAGAGCAGGATTAAATTCGAATTTCATTTTTGACTCCAGTCCGTATTTGAATTAACGTTGAAAAATATAGTGAATTTAATCATCATTCATATGAATATTGTGAGAGTATATAGAAAATACCGGGAATTTTTGCTCTCCACAAAAGTTTTACAGTTTATTTATTATTTAATTTCATATGTAAAAATATTTTACGTGATATTTGATTATAGAAATAATAAATTAATCAATACCTGTTTATATATCAATGAATGTTTAGTGGGAGGTATTTGCTATATCAAAGTATGAAGTTATAGTTATAGTTATAGTTAGCAGTGTGCAACAGAGATTTTAATGCAAAACGTACGCTTGGAAAATCGGAAACATGTTCATCATGCCGGGAACGTTTTCAAATATTATTTGTTTCAACCGTTTTAGTAAAAATAAGTATACCTGTATACCTTTTCTTGATTTTCAAATCCAACTAATTCAATTGTTGAATTATCTGAGTTTTATTTGAATCATTGATCGCACATTATCTCAACTGTCTGACTGTCTACTCAGATAGTCAATTCAAATAATAATGATGCGTTGCCCGCGCGCCTCTATTTTTCAATTCGACGCATGCGCGAATGTAAGCAATGCAGTCAGCTGACGATGTGTTTATTTTATATTTAGAGTTGCTCACTTGTAGATACATACATACATACGAAGGACGGTATATGCCCTAGCATACCTAGGTGATGCAGGTACAAACATTATTACTTATTCTCATAACTATCCATGTGATTTAGTGCAATAATTGTGATGTAAAAACTGACTGTGATTCTGGCAAAAATATTCGTCGGTAAATATTTTGATTGTATGTCGATCGTAGAATATTATTCAAATTATAAACGTGTAAAGATAACCTCAATGTTTCAATTTTGTTTGTCAGTCATACCTAAAGTTAGTTTTTTTTCACACTGTAAATATCGAAAACGAATTTAATATGTTCAATAAAATAGAATTCAAAAATTTTTGATGTTTTTTACAGGAAATTTGCAGTACTCAAATAATTCTTCGGCTTGGAAGTCCCATGCCATCAGAAAAAGTGCCGCGATTGACGAAAAAAACGCAAGAGTACCGAGAGAATAAGAATCCGAGCCCTCGCTGGCAGTGGTGTATGACACGAAAATGGGACTGTACTCGGTTTACAAAATCCGCGAGGCGTTGCAGGATAAACATCAAATGCTTAGCGAGACGGCCGCAAGTTTTTACAACACCTCGGCTACCGCCTCATCAATGCACCCGGCCTATGTCTCGGGAAGAGCACGCCGAGGACACCACTCAGCGTATTTAACCTGCAAAAGTCGCAGATGGCAATGAGCACGGGTTTTTTTTGGCACGCGCTCGTCTTGCTCAGGAGTTTCCTCGCCCTCGCAGCAGCAAGCACCACACTCGAGGTCGCAGAGTCCCATGGTCAAATAGAAACCATTTGTTTAAATTAAAACGGTACAAAAAAAATTTTATTTCTCTGAGTTTTTATATATTGATTTACTTACTATGATGTTTAGATTAATCAATGTCGTTTTTTATGTGTAATTTAGCAGTACCAATTAAAGAAACGTTGACGAGACGTTGCGACGAATATTTCTGGTCCATAAGACAACAAAAGTACATCAGAATGTCGAGATATACCTCGAATACCACTTGCTACTTTTACCTCATGAACCGTCCGATACTCGTACTGCGCTGTGAGCAGGGCTTTGTAGGCCCCAAGAGTGCCGCAAGTCCGAAACTCGAGTACAATAAAGCTGGATATGAGACTATTCGAGTCGAACGTTGCGAGCGTGGCATCGTGCGGTTTAAAGGTATGGAAAAAAGTTGATTATTTGAGATCCTGAGCCCCCGAATAATCAGAAATTTTAATAAAAAACAATTTTTTTTTGTAAAATTTTCGAAAGGCATAATCATCAAGTTTTCGGGACTTTTTTTGGTTTCTTGTTGATATCTCGGTAACTAAGCGAAATAACGAAAAATTTTATAAAAGATTTATTGTGGAGAATTTAATTCTCTACAATAAATGAAGAATGCATTTTTTTGATACCATGCTTAGTTTTTGCGATATTAAAAAAAATAAGAATTTCCAAAAATCGATGATATTTCGAAAAATACGTGAAGTACAAAAAAATACCTCAATGTTTTTGATGAGAAATTTCCCCCTCTATCATTTACGTCTAATGGTATTTTTCATTATCTCGCTTAGTTAACAAGTTATCATCAAAAAGCGGAAAAAATCACAAAAACTACGAGATTTGCAAGGGGTACCCCTTTGAAAATTTTTACAAAAAAAAAAATTGCTTTTTAATCGCAAAATTAGCTAATTTATGACTTAATTAGAATAACCAAGTGTTAAATACGCCTTCAGTTAACTCGAAACTCGCTGTTAGTCATAAAAATTAATAATGCAGATTTTATTTTTTTTTCCCCCGAATTTTTTCATCACTCCAAAAGTGTTCTAATAATTCCAGGAAGTAGTTTAATTAAATTTTTATTGATTTTAGGACAAAATGGAAAGTACTGGCAGGCAAGTACGGCTTGCCGCAGATCGTTTGCGCCCTTGTTCTCGCTCTCGCTCAATTTCTTCTGCGGTTTTTTTTCAGGCTCTGCAATCTCTTATTAACAATATCGGTAAATTCAGTGTTTGTCAGTTTTTTGCCGAACATTTTCTCGTAACAAGCTGAAAATTATGAAGTTTTATGAGTTCCTGACATGATATGATTAGTTTATTTATTTAGAAAACATCGTTTTCCAATTATGGCTCTTCGATAATTTGGATTTTGTTGATTCAATTTCTCGTTGAGAAATTGAAAATTCATACGTTGATTTCTATTAATTTTTGTAGACATATTCAAATTTTCATATACGTGGTTTCGAAAATTATGATACTCGGTTTTGAAAATTAATATACCCGGTTTTGAAAATTCATATGCGCGGTTTTGAAATTCAATATACTCGGTTTTGCGAATTCATATGAGCAGTTTAGAAAATTAACATACATAGTTTTGAAAATTAATATTCGGCGCAATGAAAATTATGATAAATCCAATTATTACCTGTAATGAAAATAGACATTTATTCATTGATCAGTGATTTAATATCAGGCCAGTTACAAACTTAACACCTAGAAAAAAACTTTAAACATTTACCGCAGTTATAAACGTGAACATTATACTTATAGACCGACAATTATACCAAAAACAACGATCCTAAGATCTAATCTACTTTTCTCAGTACATCTTCAACGTATTAACAAGATCAGATATTAATACTGTTCCATTGTTAGGCAAATAAAGAGCATACTGATTTTTTTTAAACTAACAAACATTTTTGGTTTGTCGTTTCTAGTCATATCGCGGTTTTTTTTATATAAAATATCAATTTCTGACACTGACGACACGCTTCCATGAATCTAATCGAAGCGCGTCTTCCAATCCTGTAGTTTCTCAAACAGGCTTCTGACCACCATACTAAAAGGCGCTGGCCTTCGACTTCCCTTGACTTTGCTTGGTTTTTCCGGAGGATTTATGTCCAAGATGATTCTGGAAAAATCATTGCAATTAGTGGAGACAAAAAATATAATTATTGCGCAAGACACTCTAAATTTCATCTGTACTACCTTTATATAAATTCCAAGGTCTTAGAAAGTGCCGTCGGATATGTCAAGCCAAATACAAAATACGACAAGAATGTGACCAACATCCCATCCAAGCCGTTGGTCATTTTGATGCAAACTTCCTTTTCAATTGCGACAGCATAAGAGGCAGTTGGATCGTATAATGATGTGCCATTTATTAATAGCAGAGGAGTGGCAACATCGAGAATTCCTTAGATAGATTCATCGTCCAATGTATCCAACTGAAAATGAAAATAGTAATAGATTTATTGAAAAACGCTATTTATACTCCTTAATAGATGACAGACAGTCGAATAAATGACTCACCTGAACAACTCGATACAGAAGATCACGATCCTCCTTCAAATAAGCAATCAATAGCTGAAATATAGCTAACACAAGGGGTTTGTTGTTCTGCAATTGCTCCGATGCTGTTTTCGAAGATTTCAAAATTCCCATGATTTCTCGGATATTCACCTTGTCAGCTTGTTTTTTATTTCTCTCGACGAAATGGAGCAAAAAATCATGGAGCATCAAATAATTTTTCAGGCTATCATGGCATTGAAGTTTTACTGGTTTTCCAAGTAAAACGGCAGCATGGAAAAGGAAATATTCTGTCTCCATCATTATCGGCCACCTCAACAATACTTTTTTGATCGACGTTGTCCTGCCATTGATATCATACCGCTGAGTAGGATATGTTTCATCAAAAATGATCTTCACTTGCACAGTATTCCGATCCTTGCCCAGAGATGTTTCTTTCATGAGTTGGTTCCTTTTTTCTTCTTGACTTTCCGGTATTTCTGTCAATGCTAATGAGGGCTCATATTGGACACATCCGTATTTGTCTAGTTCCGCATTGAGTTTTTTTTGTCCAGACTTCTTTCGTAACCCGGCCGGCGTTTTTCCATCATTTTCCGGAGTATCAAACGATTTATTCGGTGGCTTGCGTTGCACAGATACACAATAAAATACTCTACTATAAATTTGATTGATCAATTTATCTGCTCCAGTACCAATAACTGATGAATTCTATGTTTCGCGGAATGCTTTTGGATAACGAGTTATCAGAGCATTGGCAATTTTCGCTGCTGCAGTCCTTGATGGATCTTTAATTTCGTCGATAATATAATTTGAAATTTCATGAATCATCATTCGACGATCCAGTGGAGATGGAACAAGACCTTCTTCGCAACACTTCAGTAAATTTTTGGGGAACGAATGCCACGGTATCGATTGGACGATGGTATTAGTAGCATTTTGTACACTAGTCGGCTGAACAAAGGTCTGACTAGTCCCAGCATCATTGTTTTGAGCGGATGTTCCTGGTTGTGCAACATCGATGGGAACTTCAGCGAGCACAATCGAATTTTCAGGACGGCCTGGAAAAAAAAGATAAATTGAAAAACCAAGTAATGATGCATGATGTCGACAAAACAACTTTTTTTACCGTTATTTGAATTATCAGCAGTAAATAAAATGTCCAACGGTGATTCACTCAACTCGGGAGGGCTGATTAATTCCTTGGATACCCATGACTCTAGAGTGATACCCTGTTCTAGAGTGATCTATGAAAATTAAAATACATACAATAGATGAGAAACTGTTGCGTCATCCTTAGTGTATTATATCGTTATAACTTTTTAGAGTACTCACTTCGTATTCATCCTTGGACAGTGGAAGACCAAATTTTGTGACCGCAGTAGCTATCAGGTGCTCTATGCTGGTGCTAAGTATCATTATTTTGCGGTTACGATCGCTATTACACACTTTAAAAAGTGGCATCATGAACTAAGACAAGCTAATAAGTTATTATTCATACATAATGTTACAGTACGCATAAAAATAGTCACACACACACAC
>MVJL01009331.1:0-13844 GCA_002156465.1 Macrocentrus cingulum | reverse complement strand
TTTTTTTTTCATTTGTTTACAATTGGTTTTCAGTTAATAAGAGCGAAATCGAAGGATTTATTCAGGCCCCTCTTGGTCGAGGAAATAGAGGGTGCCGGCCCAAAACTATCGACGACACGCCAATCGTAAGACCTGCGAACAGAGCGGCACATCGCAGTAATAAAGAAAATTGCAAAACCCCGGCAAAACAAACAGAAAAAAAGAAGGTTGCGCCGAATTCAACGAATGTGTCGCAATCAACGCCTCCGCTTCAATACAAACGAGCAGTATTACGTATGAGAGTATGTTCTTTTGTTCACACAATTCGAAAATTATTAGATTAGTTGAATATCTTAGTTATGTGGAACAAATTATCTTATTTTCAGCGAGAGGTAAACGAAAATATCGATTCTCTGAACAACTGCAGAGAGCTTGATTATGAAGACCCCAGTATCATCGTTGTACGTATAAATGCTGTTTATCGTTCGTAGATTTTCACGTAGAATTCTAGCATGTGATATATGAACGTTATTTTTCTGTTTTGTAGCATAGCTCAGATGAAGTCGCCATTGAAAATTCTATGGGAAACTATAGCACGCCGGTGCGACACTCAAGCCCGGTAAACGAAAGAACGAGTGATTCAGTTGTCGGAAGAGACACGATAGAAGCAGTCGGCACGCCAGTTAATAAGACGCAGGCAGACGAATCGGTATTCAAAAAAATCAAATAATATCAAATAGTTTATATAAATTTCCTAAAGACGTTAATGTATTGTGTTCAAAAATTTATTTCAGATAAGTGAAGCCGAACGCAGAAAACGTATCCAGAACTACCCAGTATTCATGAGGGAATACAAAAAAATAAAACAGTCCGATATAGAAGCTATCGACGAGATTAATTCTCTAATGGCGAAAAATCAAACGTTAAAGGACCAAATTGAAAGACTGCAGGCAACAAATCTCCAACCGCAACCGGTAGTCAGATCTGAACGAGGAGATAGACGGGGATGTCCTTGGACAAATGTCCCCCCGCGTGACGCCGAAAACAATGTAAGAAATAAAATTTTCTAGGTTGTAAATTGGAAAAATATTCACATGCCATGCATAAATTACATTCGTTTTTGTCAAGGTGGAAATCCTGCCGAATATCCACATATTTTACCCGACCTTTGAACGCGCCGAAGATTCGTGCAATATGCGACAGCGTGTGAACTGCATTTTGCGTGGAATGTGGCCAAAAGATAACATAAGACTGAAAATGAAAGTGGGTCGAAGAAGAATACCCGGAATATCATATATTATTCCCGAAAAGATAATCAAGAGTATTATTCGTAAGTATGACCGAAATACAATTCTTCATAATGTTCTACCAATGACAACCCTCTGAATTTTACAGGCATCGCAGTAATATTGCAAGAATTCGTAAAAGTAAAACCGAATCTGCAATGCGAGAAACAGCAACACGTAACGATGGTTCGAAGGTGGATATCCGACTATTTAAAGGAAGAAAGACGGAGGGCCAAAACTTCAGATATATTTAAAAAATATATTTAAAAAAACATAAGCAAAACTATATTTATTGTACGGTGGTTATTACGGTGGTTTGATGACAAAAACCACCGTGGACCACCGTGGTTAGTTTTAACAGGGCTGTGGTTTAAATCCCAACTATCGACCAATTGAATCATGCGGATGAAAATTCACTTTATGACTACACTCAATTTCACTGCACAAAGTATTGTTATTCGTTTGCAATTGTATTTTTATACCCAAATCATTCGCTACTCGTTTTAAATACTCCTCAATATCATCAATTTCATAACTTCCCGTAGGAATAGTTACTACTTGCTTGTCCACGTGAAGCTTGTCGCTACCAATATCAATATTCGGAATCGCATTAAATGTCAGCAACCCCACCAACCCTACTGTATAATTTTTCGATGGAGATAACTCAATGGGTGGGAAATAGTTAGCCTCCAGCGTGGAGGTTTTCCCCGATTAAGTCAATGTGAACGACTCAGACATGATTGCGGTACTGACTGGTTTTTTTATTGTACAGCTCAATTCATAGTTTATACAGAGAAACATGAGACATAAATGTCCACAAATCACAGTGTTGAATTGTTGATATCGCTTATGATTAAACTTGATAGTGCTACCAACACCGAAATATTTAACTAAATCTTCAGGTGGGCGGAGATCTCCAAAAGTATCAAAGTATGTAATGTTCCGTCCAGCCTTTCTGTATGCAACCCAATGCGTACCCGGTCCATTTAAATCTTCAGGTGGGCGGAGATCTCCAAAAGTATCAAAGTATGTAATGTTCCGTCCAGCCTTTCTGTATGCAACCCAATGCGTACCCGGTCCATCCTTATCATCCAGGTTTCCAATGGCTGCTTCGCTCATTGGACCGGATTTTGGTAGCTGGTTTCTCATGTAAACACCTCTGAAGTTGGGTATCTCGATCCTTATCATCCAGGTTTCCAATGGCTGCTTCGCTCATTGGACCGGATTTTGGTAGCTGGTTTCTCATGTAAACACCTCTGAAGTTGGGTATCTCGAAGATTTTAGCATACTTCAAAATCTCACCATCTGTCAGAGCTCGATGTGGTAGCATTCCTAGTTTTTTGGATAGGGTTGTAGATGGAGTCCAAATCCTGCTCGATATGGCTTCAAATGGAGTCCTTTGCCTAAGGCTATGGCCTCTATCGTCTTGTTGTGCCGCTTCGCTTCAGTGAGTTCATGTTTCGCGGCGCTGGCAGCATTGACGGCTTTAGCAATTCCAGCAGCACCACCTGCTAGAGCTCCTGTTGCACTCAAGCCGGCAAATAGTGGAATGAGAAACGCTGGCAGGAACTCTCCAATTTTTGTGGGCACTGGAATGACTCGTGGAATCCGTATGTTCTTTCGTCCACCAGCCGCCTATAGTGGAATGAGAAACGCTGGCAGGAACTCTCCAATTTTTGTGGGCACTGGAATGACTCGTGGAATCCGTATGTTCTTTCGTCCACCAGCCGCCTCAACGGCCTTCCGTGCACTCATCAGAGCTGTTTTAATGGGATTTTCAGCTCCAGATTTCACTGATTTTCTCGCTGAGGTGATGATTGATCTTAACGCATGGGTTTTAGCACCCTTGCCACGCTTTTTCACCAGCTTTCTCTTCTTGAGGGTACCTCCACACTTTTTACTTACCCCACTTTCACGATATTTGATTTGCTTCTTTCTCTTACCAACACCTTTACGCCGTTTCGTCCTCGGCTGACCAATGCCCATACCGAGTTTAGATTTGGCCTTCATGATGCCTGCAACGCTCAATGCTGCGGCTCGTTCACCAAGACTCGAATCTTTAGCTATAACTCGCTTCCAGGCTGCCTTAGCGAGAGCCTCATCGGCTTTGTTCCGAGCGACAATGTTGTTCTGATCCTTGGAATACGCCATATCATGTTCTTTGCAGGCTGCGTCCAGTGGGTTTATCCCCGAATCTCCACGTGCTAGTCTTTTTGCCAATTTTGTTCCTGGACCACAGTACTGGTAGCCAGGCACATGCAATTCAACTGGTAGCTTGTTGATAATGCTATTCAATAGACCAGCACCCCTCTTCTTCTTTTGATAGCAACTATTCACAATCATGGTTGAAGCTCGACTGATCCGATCGGGGCATAAATATTCAGTATATACCTGTTTACTCATCAGTCATGCATAAGACGTTGAAGCAATCGCAACCATGGAGTTTAAAAAACAGAAAACGCTGCTACTAATCATCAATTTTGATGAAGTGGTGGAGGAAGTGTTGAAGAAAGGGGGAAACGTCATGGCAAACTCCTACCCAATAGTGTGCGCGCGGTAATCTGTGGACCATCGCATTGTGGTAAAACGAACGTGATCCTAGCGCTGCTTATGGATCCGAATGGTTTACGTTTCGAGAATGTAGTGTGCGCGCGGTAATCTGTGGACCATCGCATTGTGGTAAAACGAACGTGATCCTAGCGCTGCTTATGGATCCGAATGGTTTACGTTTCGAGAATGAGTATATATATTCCAAGTCGCTCAGTCAACCAAAGTACAAATTTTTGCAACAGCTGCTCGAATCTGCAGGATGTATTGGATACTATAAATTCAGTGAACATGAAGAAGTTTTGAAACCAGAAGACACAAAACTCTAAATTTTTGCAACAGCTGCTCGAATCTGCAGGATGTATTGGATACTATAAATTCAGTGAACATGAAGAAGTTTTGAAACCAGAAGACACAAAACTCAACTCACTCATGATCTTTGATGATGTTGCCAAACATATGTCGGCGTACCCAAACATCTTGTGCGCGACAATACCAATATGATAATTCTGTTTCGACAGGATGAACTTAACCTTAAACATGTATATGAGGATCATGTAAATACCGACATGTCATATCAAACGTTTCGCGAGCTATGCACGAAATGTTGGAAAGATAAATATGGAGTTATTGTAATTGATAAAGATAGCAACCTGGATAATGGTCGCTATCGAAAGAGGTTTGAAGGTGATGCCGTATCTCTGCGAGTTCTTAAAAATCTACTGAGTGAAAAAACCCACCAAATGAATGAGGATATAGCATCTCGCAAGCGTGATTATGCCAACATTAAAAAATCTCTCAACTCTAAAATTAAAGCGATTCAAGAAGAAACGTCAAGCAACACTCAGCGCATTACACAACTGGAAGTCCGACTGAAAACATTAGAAGATAGTAGTGAAGAAAATCAGAACCCAATTGGTAATGCCATTACACAAGTGAATGAACGAGTAGAAGATTTAGCGACAGATTTGGAAGCTGACTTTGAAGTGCTTCAACAGAATAGTAACAATTTTCATCAACTAGAATCACGTATTGCGGCACTTGAACATGGACCATAAAAAGAAAGTTATTGCGCAAGAACTTCATAAACCAGCCCATAGGAATTATCAACGACGTCGAGTGGGAGTTCGTGGGCTAGATGAAACATGGCAGGCAGATCTTGTAGAGATGATTCCATATTCAAAGTTTAACAAGGGATACAAATACTTGTTGACGATTATTGATCGTGGGCTAGATGAAACATGGCAGGCAGATCTTGTAGAGATGATTCCATATTCAAAGTTTAACAAGGGATACAAATACTTGTTGACGATTATTGATATTTTTTCCAAATTTGCCTGGGCAGTACCAATTAAAAATAAGACAGGGTATTCAAAGTTTAACAAGGGATACAAATACTTGTTGACGATTATTGATATTTTTTCCAAATTTGCCTGGGCAGTACCAATTAAAAATAAGACAGGGGTTGAAGTTGCAAATGCAATGAAGGCGGTGTTCCAAGATGGGCGTATCCCCAAGCATGTCCATGTCGATCAGGGAAAGAATTCTACAACAAAGAGTTCCAAGCTCTCATGAAGAAACATAAAATAAATATGTATGTACTCCACATTCAGCAACTTAAAAGCGTCTATTGGGAAAGAATTCTACAACAAAGAGTTCCAAGCTCTCATGAAGAAACATAAAATAAATATGTATGTACTCCACATTCAGCAACTTAAAAGCGTCTATATGTGAAAGATTTAACCGAACATTGAAGAATAAAATGGGGAGCAGTTTACATTCCGCGGCAATTACAAATGAATTGATATCTTATCAACCTTGATTGAACAATATAATAATTCTAAGCATCGAACAATCAAAATGGAGCCTGCTGATGTTTCTGCAATCGATGAAAAAATGTTGCTGAGAACCGTATACAAACCTTTGGAATCTGCTCATCATTCCGCTAAATTTGCTGTTGGGGATAAAGTTTGAATTAGCAAACACAAGCATGTATTTAAAAAGGGCTATACACCCAATTGGACAACGGAAATTTTTACAATTGGGAAGGTGCAACGTACCAACCCACCGACATACAAACTGAAGGATTACCAAGACCAACCCATCAGTGGTGGCTTCTATAAGAAGAGCTCAGCAAAGTTAGATATCCCGATGTGTATCTAGTTGAAAAAGTTTTAAAGAGACGGAAATAAATCTTACGTTAAATAGTTAGGATTTAGTAATGAACACAATAGTTGGATTGATAATTCTGAGGTTTGATCAATGTATTATTTTTAAAGAGACGGAAATAAATCTTACGTTAAATAGTTAGGATTTAGTAATGAACACAATAGTTGGATTGATAATTCTGAGGTTTGATCAATGTATTATATTTAAGCTAATGAATCGAGAAAGAGAATTTTTTTAGTTTTTACCATTTATTAATATCAACCTAAACCTTACATATTATTTACATAATCATTACATTCACACATAGCTAATGAATCGAGAAAGAGAATTTTTTTAGTTTTTACCATTTATTAATATCAACCTAAACCTTACATATTATTTACATAATCATTACATTCACACAACAATACCTTATTTCTATTCATAAGCATCATACCCCCACGGAAGAGTGTTTTCTAAACCTTACATATTATTTACATAATCATTACATTCACACAACAATACCTTATTTCTATTCATAAGCATCATACCCCCACGGAAGAGTGTTTAGTGATCCCTCTATTAATTGGCGTTTGTCATCGGCCCAACTTAGTGCTAATTTTTTCTGTACTACAGTATAAACCTCATTCTTACTGCTTCGAATTCGATACTGCTCCTTAATTACATTTTTGTCATCGGCCCAACTTAGTGCTAATTTTTTCTGTACTACAGTATAAACCTCATTCTTACTGCTTCGAATTCGATACTGCTCCTTAATTACATTTGTATGTTCATACAAACATTTCTTGAAGTCATCAAACGTGATTTTTTGAAGCGTTGAGCCCTTAACACCCTCAGCCCGCTTCTTGACTTTACTATCTCCATGAATTTTGAATGTATATAATTTTACTTGCAAACCTATGAATTCCTGCACAATTTTACCATTGCACTCATCCTTCATGAGGCCTAACACTTTTATTTACCAACGGGATTCCATACTCATTGTTGTCTTGATAATCAGAGGTATCAAACTTGTAAATATCCCGTTTGATGACTTCATAGATATTCGTAACGTTAAACTGATAAATTAAACTATCCGTGTCTGTATATAAGAGCTTTGATTGATCATTTTTAAAGTTTATCTTGACAGAGTTATAATGAAAATCATATATATAGGTTTTGGAAAGATCCAAAATAGAAAAACGATATCGGTTTATCAAAGCACACTCGCACACGCTTAAGTTCAATTATCACCACATCTTCATAAAAAACGGTGCAACTAGAAAAATCGGGTTTGTTGATGTAACTCTTAGCTCCATATCTTCTTTCCCTATGCGTTACAGTCTTCACATCTTTGTATTTGCGCACATTCTCCATTGTCTTTCCAAAAACAGCATTGTTCATCAATTTATAGAAGTTTTTTCCAAAATCATTGCTAGCTTGTTTCCGGCAGTTTGTATTCATATCAATATATGCTTTTAGCCACGGTTTTTGCCTGAATTTCAATACTCGATGCACTTTTGTAAGCTTCAAACCGAGCGTTAAACACTGCTGCAGATTTTTGTAGTGAATTACATATTTTTCTTTTGAATATAAAGTTGTAGCTAGCTTAGACTGCTTGTTACCAGGGGGCACATAGTGTTCGGGGCAAAGAGGCAGGTCTTTATGCAATTCATGCAAGTTTTTCGGGTAATTTAAATCTACTTCCAATAACCTACTGATTCATCTTCATTATTGAACAAAGTGTATACATTATTACAATCAATTTCATTTAAAACCCATGCAAACGAATCTAAAGGTAGTGAAATACTCATCGCAGCACCGTATAGATTATTTACATCATAATACATGATGTATGATTCTTCTTTGCTCCGATCATATTCTTCACCCATGAAACGATTGTTTGCAATCGCATGCAGATTTGTACACTGTGATACACCACTCCTATCTCTTCTCTCAATGAATAGAATCATCTCAGAATCTGTGAGCAGCTCCAACTCAACACCTGTATGGTTCAGCATAGCATCAAGAGCTAATCCAGGAGCAGTGTAATAGTGTGCTGGATCTAAACCATAAGTTTTAAAGCAACTCTTGCGAAAACTTTCAAAAATGTCGGCGAGGAACAAGACGTCTGTTTTTAAATATAAGTATGCGTATTCACCAAGCGTAGTTATTTTAACCTCATCCCAACCTGTCTTGGCATGGTTATAATCAACTGCCGAAACACATTCATCGTTTAATTTAGAATAAAATGCTTCCTGTTCGGGCAACTTGGCATCATTGAGTTTTTCAAGACTGTCGACGTACTCATATGGAAATACCCCTTTTCTAGTCACTAATTCAAACTGTTTCTGATGCGCATAATGTCTCAATGTAATATTTTTGTCATCATTACTGAGATAGGAGGCTAACTTTACTATACTCGAAGCCATGAAGCGAAAAGAGTCAATGAATCGCGATCTAACTTTTTTTATTTCTTTAAATTTTTTCGTGAAATATATATTTTTCTTTATTTACGGGTAAAAGCTTCAAAGGACTCTTGAATTCACTCGCCAAGGATTTAATGAGGAAATGTGAATCATACCCAGATAGGTTGTGGAAAATAACTGGTATGATGTAGGATGGTTGATAATTTGAATTACATGAATTATGCGCAGGACCTCGATATTTCCCTGTGAAATGACAGTGATCATGAATTTTATCATCATTCACAATCATTTTTTCACAAATATGGCATACATTAGTAGCATTATGGAAGTCCTGCTTTTCGGGAGTGAGCGCATTTATAGGAAGCGGATTGTCAAGATAATTTTTAAGCTCCTGAGTAAGGTTTTGCATCTGTTGTATAAACCATGCAATACAATTGGGTGAACGGTTTAATTCAAACTTTGATAGTGTGTCATTGAAACTACACTTTTGATAAAAGGCAATGCTGTGTGGAACATGCTTTTGCTTTTGGTCGGCTTCAGATTCTAAGATGCATTCTAAATCAGCATACACAACAAAAGGAACTGGATCTTTATATTTATAATTTTTAAATCGCAGGATATTATCATCAATCGGTAATTCCATTCGAATAGTATTGATTTAAGCGCAGTCTAATTTGTGGTTCGCGAAAGATTTCTCACTTTTAAAATGGCAGAGGCAACGGTCACACAAGAGTAACTTATTTTTCGATTTTGTAATTGGACTCACTATCAATCGTGATAAATCTCGTATAAGTGTGAAATGGAAAATTGGTTGATAATTCTTCATCCTATTTGCGTCAAAATTATTGGCATCTTCATTATCATCATCATCATCAGTATCATTTTTATCATCATTATCATTACAATCATTTTCATGCTCCGCAGCGCTCTGATCAGTTTCAATCATTGATAAGTGAATTGTAGGTTTATCGGAATTAAAATTATTACTCAAATGTAAGGGTACTATAATGCTCTTGACTTCCATTCTATTATCTTTTTTTGAAATTTGGCTCTCGAAATTTAATTCCTTGATAATTCCGAATGCGGCTGAAGTGCGGATAGTAAGATGTCTCACAGGCATGATGATGGGTCACAGGATGCAAGGCAGCAGTCACACACCAAAGGAAGCAGTCTTCATCATTTTTTTTAGGTTTATTACTGCTTCTTCCAGCCCAATGTCCCTTGGAACTTTGACGAATGTAGATAAGCCACCTCGGAGTCGGTCATGGTTGTTCATTTTTTTTAGGTTTATTACTGCTTCTTCCAGCCCAATGTCCCTTGGAACTTTGACGAATGTAGATAAGCCACCTCGGAGTCGGTCATGGTTGGATATGTTGATCAGAATGTTGAGCAACTCAATCAAACTCCATCCAGCATCTTTATGCTCAAATTCTTCGATTTTTTGCGGCAGCGGACTCAAAATATTCTCATTGTACCACTCATTGAGCTCTGTTGTAGCCTGAACTTCAGCACTTTTAGTAGAAAATGTTTTGACTTCTTCTGGACTCAAAATATTCTCATTGTACCACTCATTGAGCTCTGTTGTAGCCTGAACTTCAGCACTTTTAGTAGAAAATGTTTTGACTTCTTCGATAACTTCTTCACATTTCACATTTTCAAACTTGCAGGATAATATTGTGTTCACTGTGATGCATCTTTTTTAGTAGAAAATGTTTTGACTTCTTCGATAACTTCTTCACATTTCACATTTTCAAACTTGCAGGATAATATTGTGTTCACTGTGATGCATCTTTGTTCGCGTAGTGTGTCTTGAATTTTTTGTAAAATTATGTTTTTTGCAACATTCAAGAATATGTCTACATCCTTGTACCCACGGTTTGTTCGCGTAGTGTGTCTTGAATTTTTTGTAAAATTATGTTTTTTGCAACATTCAAGAATATGTCTACATCCTTGTACCCACGGTTCACTACACATCCCGTGTTTATATTATTGTCTGATGAACTTTTCAGCTGAATTGTTAGGATAGAAGTGATATTTCATTAAACAACGGGATACACACGGAAAGATTATTTTATTATTGCTTGGCGCTCGCTGATGAACTTTTCAGCTGAATTGTTAGGATAGAAGTGATATTTCATTAAACAACGGGATACACACGGAAAGATTATTTTATTATTGCTTGGCGCTCGCTCTCTTGTATTAACAGTCAGAGCAGATACAAAATCTCACTGCTACACAGACGCGGGCAGACACACACGCATGCGCATTCATACCGGCTCTCTAGCTCTCTCTGCTCTAACAGTCAGAGCAGATACAAAATCTCACTGCTACACAGACGCGGGCAGACACACACGCATGCGCATTCATACCGGCTCTCTAGCTCTCTCTGCTCCGCAGCCTTCTCACCGTGCGCGTCAATATTCAAATGTACTAAACTCATCCAACCAACATTGTCAAAGGCACTTTCCATATTCTGCTACTGCAAGGGTTGATTTAGAGGTTCCAAAACACCACCGGTCACGACATCTAAACTCATCCAACCAACATTGTCAAAGGCACTTTCCATATTCTGCTACTGCAAGGGTTGATTTAGAGGTTCCAAAACACCACCGGTCACGACACGATCTATACTAGCTTCACAAAGTTTGTTATAATATGAATGGAGGAGCGCGACATTTGATTGAATACAATTTCTGAGTCCGGTTGGCAGATTCGGCATCAAAAACACGCTATTAAAAGTTTGAATATTATTTTCAATTATGTTGCACCACTTTGCGATTTCACTCTGCGATATTCAAAAGTTTCAAACACATCTAAAGTTGAAATTCTGTTGTATGCAGATTCAACATCTGCTACGATTTCTCGAAAATCGTTCGGATCCATTTTCTCGAGGCACTGATGGCGCTACTGGTGAAAACCGGTTCTTAGAGGATCTGCGCATGCGCATAACTCTCTAAAACCACCCTTAAAATCAGACCATCTGTGTCTATTGTTTCCAGGGTCTAAGAATAACTTTTCTACCTGAACTAAAACCGGTTTTCTTTACCCGGAAACACATTATTGATGTTTATAACTTTCCCTTTCTGAGAATAATTTTCCAATGTACCAAAATTGGTTTTTCTACACCGGAAAAAACAGGTTATTGAGATCTATAACGTTTACTTTCTGAGAATAATTTTTCAATGTACCGAAATTGGTTTTTCTACACCGGAAAAAACAGATTATTGAGATCTGTAACTTTCACTTTCTAAGAATAATTTTTCAACGTACCAAAACCAGTTTTCCTACATTAAAAATCATACCATCGGTGTCTATTGTTTCCAGGATTGAAAAATAATTTTTCTACATATGCTGACAGCGGTTTTTCCCTCAAACCCAGTTTTCCCGCTTGGAAATTAACCTATCAACATCTATTATTTCTGCGACCGAAAAAATAGCCTAGAGCCTAGAGGACCATGATTTTATTGTAAATTTTATTCATTTAAATATTGTAATAATTGGTATTTCTCTTGTTTATTACATAGAAAAAAATGGAATTTATCAGACCCAGGAAGCCATCTTAATCTCCAGCATAGTATTGATTGCACACCAGTGGCGCTATCTACTGTTTTGGACGTCAAGAGCACTCTGCTCGCACATAGAGTTTGTATTGTTAATAATACATTTTTGAATTATTAACAACCGCAACATTGTTTATTAGTATAATTTAAATGCACGTGTTAAGTTAAATGTATAATTGAGCCTACAAATTATGTTGTTATTGTACTGCTATGGGTCGTTGCAGTACACCTGTGGCACCATCTACCGGTTGAGAGCAGAGTCACTAACAAAATATGAACAAATCGTTTAGAGTAAATTTTTATATCGCATAGCTGAAAAAGTTATCAGAAAGCCTGGAATGTGCATAGTTTTGATGCTTTTGTTTAGATATTTTGAAAAATTTGCATCCATTGATTGGATTATTGACTTTGTAAACACCAGATCGATGCGCGCTCTTCAGGAAAACTATATGACTATAGATAAGCTGATTTGTAAACACGCGATCAATGCGCACCCTTTCGGACAATTGCACATTCCAGAAGAAAAATAGCAAGTGCAAATGCATCGTCACATCCGATGGCGCCATGACTTTGACGAATCAGGATTGGGCTTTCATATTTTATTCATCCCTTTCTATATTGTCTTCATCCCCCTCTCGGTCGTTCACCTGTTGAAGACAGACTCGGCCATTCACCTGTCACCCTGACTGTCGCCCTGACCTACCGTGTACGTGACTGTCTACAGTTTGTGATTTCAACGTTAATAAGATTAGAAGTAAATATAAAAATATTTCTAATCTTTTTCTATCAATAGCTTACCAATTTATCGATATTTAATTACCTTATTTTCTGGTTTTTTCAGTTTTTAAAGAGCACGTGCATTTTTTTTTATATCCCGCATACTTTCTCTGATCTTTTCTTTCACTCTCCCCCTAAGTTTAAAATTATTTTCTCTAATAACAAATCTGTGGAAAATTCTTTCTATTATTTTTTTTCGTTTATTAAATACCTTTTTTTATAATTCATTTGTCTCGATTGAAATTAAACATGTGGTTAGAACTCGCTCTCACTTTCACTCACCTACTCTTTCACCCTCTCCCGGTCTTATGAATTATTTTCTCTAATAAAAATTAATGTGAATCTTTACCGATTATTTATCTTTATTCAATAGGTGTATAATTTTTCATTCATTTAAATATTTATGTTTCTCGATTTAAATTGAACACATGCATGCAACTCTCTCTCTCGCTCTCTCTTACCTCTTCCTACTCTCTCTCCCTCTCTCTCTCTCTCTCTCTCTCTCTCTCTCTCTCTCTCTCTCTCTCTCTCATCCCTTTCTGTGTCCTAAATGTATATAACTAATGAACTTGAATATTTACAGATAGAAACGATTGGGTACATCGGCCCACACCTGTGGCTGAGTGGATCGTCTTGGGCTGCGGTGCAGGAGAGAATCCAGCAGCAGATTTGTGCCTACGAGGAGGGCGGCCAGGACATCAACGACGCCATATATACCATCGAGGGTTTGACGACTATGCTGCGGGTGCAGAACTGGTCCTGGTGGTTCGCCATTCCGGGGGCCACATTTCCACCAACGCCGGCCAAATACACCTTCCACGCCAACCTCGTCGTGGAAATGTGGCCGGATGTGGAGTACCAGTGGCTCCAGGGGTTCAGCCAGGAGGAGCGAGCACGCTACCGGGAGGAACTCAACGCTGCAAACCAGCGGTGGCAGCGTGCTCAGCAGCAGCGTCACAGGATCACAAGAAACGCATCCTGCTGAGCCTCATCCAGCGAGCCCGCAGCACACTCAACCGTGCCGCCGACGTCCCGAAACTCAGAATTTTCAAGAAATTTCACGATTCGAGCGTGCTCCCGACCGCGCATCTGTTCGGATCTTTGCTCCGGTGATGCCA
>MVJL01009330.1:0-147283 GCA_002156465.1 Macrocentrus cingulum | reverse complement strand
CGTGTCCAACTGATTTATAAGCTACTATTTAAAAGTTTTCATTTCTCCAAGAATTGAAAACTTTTGGCGGACAATCGGCTGGGGTACTACCTTAACGCATATTTTCAAAGATTTTTTTATCGAGTTGATCTAAATAAACTTCTCATACTGGACATAAATTGTGATATTTTTATTTAAAAAAAAAAAAGCCTTAAAACTGTCTTTTTTAATTTTTTAAAAATAATTTCTGACTAATATTAAAGCTTTATACAAATTGAC
This sequence comes from Macrocentrus cingulum, assembly GCA_002156465.1. Taxonomy (NCBI): domain Eukaryota; kingdom Metazoa; phylum Arthropoda; class Insecta; order Hymenoptera; family Braconidae; genus Macrocentrus; species Macrocentrus cingulum. The sequence continues at coordinate 147,025 of MVJL01009330.1, read as the reverse complement.
GTGTGGAAGTGAACAATGTTTGCAGCAAACGGTTTTTTTTTAATGAAATATCAATAATTTCTAAAAACACCGACAGTTTGAAATAAAACACACAATAAATTATAGAAAATGTACTTACAGAATCAGTATAGTTTATTCACAGTAGAGTAACACTCAATTTAGTTGTTTAACTGTTTAGCAGCGCGAAAAAAACGTTTCATTGACAGTAACTACGTTCATACAGTCTCCAAGCGTATGAGGGAATTGTACTATAACTCTAGCGTACGCGCCGGCCACGCTGCCACATTGAAACTTTAGTGCGCATGTCAATTCTTAAAGAATTAATTTCAACAAGTCGATGTGCGTCATCCGACCTAACAAAATCCATTAAAACTAGCATTTTTTTCTAGTTAACAATCGTAACTAACAGCAATGTACATCAGTATTGCATTAAAAAAAAAAATTCCGCAAGTTAAAAATAAAATCAAACGCGCTTGATAACAGAAGTGCGATCCGAAACATAAAAATTCCTCGGTAGATTATTTCGATAAAAAAAAATAGACGAAGAACATAGCGTGGAATAAAATATTGGACGTTAATTTTAACTCAAACAAAAATATTTATCATTATATAAACACATATTTTAAGCTAATTTTTTATATTTTTGTATTAAAAAAAATTATATTTCCCTATCACAAAAAAATAAATAAATTGTTTTTCTAATTTTTCGCAAAAAATATGATTTAGAGCGAAAAAAGTTTCAAATAAAAATTATTCTATTTAAAATTATTTTAAAAAAAGTTTCTATGAAATTTTTCGAAAAAATGTATAGTTTAGCGATTAATCAACCTCATAAATTGTGCCAAATTCAACGACTTCTATATTTCTTAAACAATTTAAAACTTTTTTTTTTCAATACACAACACGAAATTTAATTATCCGATACAAAACAGCAAAACTGAGAGATTTATGCGGCGAAACTCTCTGAGAGTATGCACACTCTCTGGTATGTAAACGCGATTGCGTTTGCACAAAGTGTGTTAGACTGATAATAGAATAAACCCGAGGGCCAAGTGCGGTGACGAGAAAACGCATGGCAACGTATGGCATAGCCGAAAAGCGACGACGACGTCGAGAGGAGACGCGAGATAAAGTAGAGAGACAACAGGATGGCGCGTCGGTGACAAACAAAGTTTGGCTTCGAGAGTCTTGCCTAAACTACCTTCACCTCCCTGCGAGTTAACCTGCCATGTCGGTTTTACGCCATCTCACTTTACATACTGGTAAGGCTGCTCGAGCTCTCTGCAGGTTTGATAGCACCATCGTTGCCGCTACAATCGCGCTCTACGCTCTCACTACGTGCCGTGCACCACGCTAACCTAACTTATTACTTTCCCTAACTCGAGACATAAAGCCAAAAGCACTTCCATTCTACCCGTCGGTCGTCTTCGACGTTCAGAGAGCCTCATCTGATAAGAATGCGCATGAAATCGCATCATAAACTAATCCATTAAATTATCATCCAATGAAAACACCCGAGTTTTCAATCAGACCAACGAAAAATCTTATTTATGTCGCAGTAATTCGCTATTGCCAACAGCCCAGAGTCATGTCCAAGAGGATCAAGAGATTCTTCGAGTGACACGATGCTGGTTTACGATCCTTAACTTGGCTCTGTTCATTTACTACCCGTCCACATTGCACGACTAATGCATTACACAAGTTCCATCTTGCGTCTAACCTCACCTGAAAGCTTGCAGTCGTGTATAAACTTGCCTTCTATTCGCAAATTCCATAGGATTCACGCCTAGAAACCGTCGTTCTATCATTTCCGGCATTTCTAAGCTGAATGTCAACCATTTGCAGTTGTCATGGGTCAAGCATCTCGTTCTACAGGCTTTAAGATTGAATTCTATATTAGGAAGTTTTCATTCAAACTACTAAAACTAGTTAAAATAGATATTTAACTCAAAAATTATTTCAAATTTTATCAATATTCTGTATTTTTCAATCAAAATCTTAAATAACAATTTTTTTAAGACTCTCAAGAAGTCATAAAAAAAATTTTAACCCAAATATTTTCAAAAAAATGTCTTTAAAATATCAAAAAATCGTTTTATTCCAACTTAAACCAAAAATTTTCGACTTAAAAAAAAAACTTCCATCAAAAAATCATGTCTAATAAACCCCAAGGTCCGAAAAACTCGAATATTTCAATCAATAACAAAAACTATAAGGCCCCCCCTTACATTGAAACATTTAAACAATAACCAAACAACGACCAAAAAAAAATCCTCACGAATTTCCAACTCGAAACACACACATTACATCAACAGAGAGTCAATAAAAAAAAATAAAATCTCTTATAAAACTGAACAAATATTCATATCAGCCTAAAAAAATCGGGAAACTGACAATTACGGGTAAAAATTAAATGCATCAACAGCAAACAAAGTTAGAAATGATAGCTCTGGGGAGTTGGAGAGCTTATAGCATAGCTACGCCGCACATTTACTATCCATTCGTTTGTTTGGGCTGTAAACCCCAGCGGATAACTGGATAATATGAGCTCAAACTACACATCAGCGGGTGGAGTTTGACTTTAGCACTGATGCTTCTACCGCGTATATATCTCATGCTGTGCATAAACCATCACACACGCTTTCATAAACACACAAAGGCGACACTCGTTGAAGCCTCATGCCTGTGATATTTATGTGTCCATAGATTACTGCTTCTATTTGTCGCTGTATCTCTTGCAGTGTATATTCCGTCCTTCTGCACTTGTGGCCTCGCGAGTTTCAATGTTTATCCAACTGCCTACAGGTGTTCTCCTCCAAGGGCTTGCGTGTGTACAAGTAGTGCTTGCAGCATATAGGCTTTTCCTCTATCAGTTTCTCGCACCTCTTACTTTATACTCTCTGCCGTATGATGACGAGTTCTTTTTCCCGCGTAGTCTTCCCTAACTCACTCGACAGAAGATGTCTCAGAGCACGTCAGTGGCGTTTCAATTTTATATACAAGATTTATTAAGTTGTAGTATAGAGATTAGAAACTGAAACAACTAAGATTTTAGGTGGATTTGAATTTTTATTTGGGTTTTTGAAGGAAAAAAAAAATTTTTCGATTGATTTTCTGTTTAAAATCGAATTTTTTAAAGATAAAATCCTTTGAAAAATTATTTTTTATGATTTTTTAAGATGTTTTTAAGGCGAAAACATTTTTTTTTATTTATTTTTAAGTGAAAAAAAAGATAGTTTTTTATTGAAACATGAGGTAAAATAATTTTGATTTATATTAAAATCGATTTTAACACTTTTAGACTGTTTTTTTTTTTTTTTAGTTGGATGAGATGTAAAATAATTTGAAAATGCCACTTGATATTTTATTAACATGTTTTTCTGTTCAGAAAAAAAATTTCTCGGTTTAATTTTAGGCTATTAAAAATATTTTAAGGCTGAAATTGATTTTTTTCTATTATAATATATTTTATTACTTGAAGTATTTTCATTGATTTTCGATAAGGATCGGTTGGAAATTGGCCAAGTAAATGAATTGATAAATACCGAGTGATATAAACTGCTATCAGAGAGTCACATCAGAACAAAGAGTAGAAAAAAATGAATCCTCTCTCTTCCTCTCTCAAAAGGATATCGCGGACTGTTTGATGTCACACACAAGTGAATTTACTTGGAAAGGGATTTTATGCCTGAGGTAGATCCGTAAAAAAAATGTATAAGCTTTTGAAACTGTCACGAAAGCCGTGACATAAAAATTCCACTTACTCCCTCTCTGAAGAAAAAAAAATTTTGACTTTTTTAGAGTTCAAACCAAAGAGAGACTGGTTCTTCCCGAAAAAATGCATGAGAAATTCTTGTTTAACTCTACATACACCCTTATCAAAAAAAATATAACCTCAAAATTTATTTTTTTTCAGCCTAAATTGAAAAAAAAAAAAAATTTTTTTTTGCACCAAAAACTCGACTTGAATAGTCCATTAATTTTTTTTTTTTTTAATTCAAATAAATTAAAAAACAAGAAATAATTAAAAATACAGTTTAAAAATATTTTCTGAAGGCTTGAAAGAGTGATTCAAAATGGCTGCCAACTTCACCTCGCATTTTTAATAATTAATTTTTACTATTTCCATAAATATTATCGTAACAAAAAATATATGATTTCTTGAAAAAAATATGAAAAAATGGAATAAAATTTTATTCAACCTAAAAAACAATTTTTTTTTAGTCAGAATTTTCACCCCTTATTATTAATTTTTTATAATTTCTAATGATTTTTAATTTTTTTATGTTCTTTTAGGTTTCAAAAAACTTTGATTTAAGAAAAAAAAAAAAATCTTTTTATCCATTTTTCCACATTTTAAATATTTTTCGGGGGTTCAAAGACCTCTGAATATTTTTTTCACTGACATGTGAATAAAAAAAAATGAAATACAACGTCATAAGTCGCTGAGTCTGCATACATTCTCATTTATTATCTGCGTAAAAGTATCTGCGCTCGTAAGGGAAACAGTGGAAGCAGATGAGAGGCCACGAGAACTGTATTATTCGAGTTGGCGGACAGAGCTCGGCCGCAACTTACTGTAGAATCACATTACCGTCACTCCATAGCGCGTTAGCCAACCGAAATACTACGTCCATTGTACATCAGTCGCGGTGCTATATACTCACACCGCGCGCTGTCGAGCAGACGAATAATCCGTTTATTCCAACTTCGAGACGAGAACTCGCGCGGCAAAAGAGCCCAAGGCTACCATAGCCCGAGATGGGGCAGCAGGTAACGCAAAAGGGTTCAGCCATGTCTCCTTCACATCAACCTACCCTCAGGCACACTCATCCGACCTCGAATCACTGAGAATATCTATCCAGCGTGAGTTCAGATGAGATTTTACCCTCATCCAACTAGATCCTTTCCCTATATCTTTCTGGTTTGTCCTTTTAATGTCATTAAAAATTGTGTATTTCACGCTTGCCAACATTTCAAGAGATTAAATAGTGATGAAAATTCGTCGCTTAAAAATGCCAGGCAATTTTCACTGCTCCAAATATCACGACGAATTTTTTTTCAACGTTCAAATAAATTTTAAATTTAATCTTAACATCATCTAAAATGTCAATTTTTTATAGGAAAATGTTTTAACAGAGAAAAAAAAAAAAATTTCTGCCCAAATTTTCATAAAAATGGAAATGTCACGATTTTATTTTTATTTTTTGCCAATAACTTGATAAATAAACAAAATAAAGAAAAATATCATTCCAGTTAATTGATAGGGAATTTAACTTGCTATAAAAAGGGTAGAATAAAATTTTTTGAAACTTTGAGTTATTTTCAAGATATTTTAAAAAATTTAAATTTTTTAAAAAACCGTAATATCTCAAAAATCAAAAGAAATATAAAAAAAGTTTATTTACATTTTTTATAGAAAATGTAATGCTCAATCATTTAACTTTAGTGACATTTTTTGATATCTCGCTTATTTATCGAGTTATCAGCGAAAAACTGGAAAAAAAAAAAATCACGAAAATCACGTTAATCCGAAGGAAACGTCTTTCAAAATTTTACAAAACAAAAAAAAATTATTTATTCTACTCAAAAGTTTCAAAATACATTTAAAAAACCTATTAGATCTTTTTTAACCATTAATATTACTATTTTCAATAAATTTTTTTGCAAAAAGTGTGCAAAAAAACGATATCACCCTTAAATAAAAAATTTTTCACCCCTATTTAAAAATTACCCACTAACCCAAATCGATGCATAAAGAGTAATAAAAAAAACTATTCAAGATTGATCGAAAAATCATATAAAAAAACAATTTTTTCCCCATTTTTTCGAAAGTCGAAATTAATTTCCTAATCAAAAAATCAATAAAAATAGCCTTAAAAAATATTTAATCATCTAAAAAAGAATGAAATAAAAATAAACTGAAGCATGAAATAAATAAAAAAATCGATATTGTTTAAATTCAAGTGGGAAAAAAAAATTTGTTTGACCACCGGAATCAATAATGAAGCTTGGGAGGTAGGTGCACAAGGGTATTAGGGCTCCGAGGGATGTATAAAGTTTGATATCTGGGTATGAAATATATCGGAAAGGGTGGTTAAATGAAATTCCCCATGGCAAAAGCTCGTCGGGGCTGAAAACTCGGCGTATGGTCACTCGTAGCTCTCGAGATAAATCTTGCTCTGTCGATAGCTCGCACCACTGTCTGCCGGATTAGAGTCCACATTCACACGTTCACCTCTGCTTGGGATAGAAAGACGTGCTCATAAATTATGACCAGAGGTGCCTCGTTATATATTCAAACGTCGATCGACCGAGTGTGACCTTTTTGACCTTCCTCATGCTGGCCATCAGCACACGCGCGCGACCCTCTCATCTCCCAGTTTTCAAATCTGCTGCTATGAATCCCGTAAAATTTTTTTTTCCCGTCCTCTCGCGTGTCGAATGACCCACTTTCTATTCTCAGCAACTCTATTTTCTCGAGATTCTTCGCGTTGTCGTCGTCGTCGTTCTGAAATAAACCGACGAATTCAAAGAGAGGGGCTTCCCAAGCGCGGAAAGTCGATCTACCTGAGATGGCATTATCGGGAGGTGTACGACTCTTCCACCAACTTGTATGCTCTACTTTTAGTCGATTTGCAACCGTGTATCTCGTACCGTCCGCCTTGCGCTCTCTCGGTTATCGCTCGAGCTACGCAATCGTGCGACGTTTCTCTTTTTTTGTGCTACAAATCGCAGTGATTGAGCTAAAGTTTTAGTGAGTTTGATGGTGAATCATCGTCTGGAGGATTTTAAAATTCTTTGGTATCTTGACGCAAAAAATGTGCAGTTTTTTCCAGTCGAATCTTGAAAAATGGAGTTTTAAGATTTTTTGAGAAGAAATTTGAGAAGGTGACAGTTATGAAAATTGTTTAAAAAGCTTGTAGATATTTTGACAATCAATTTTATGCCGATTTTGGATTTTTTTTTCATTGGAAAACTTTTTTAAGAAGGGTGAAAATTTAATTTGATTTTTTTATCGCTTCACTAATGACAAAATCATAATAATTAATATTATTTTTTAATGTTTTATAGTTGAATTGATAAATAATTTACACTACACTTCTTTCAGGATCGAAAAATAAATTTAAAAAAAATTTTTGATTTTTTTGTATTTTTTTTTAAGTAATATAACCTATGTTTGATGATTGAAAAAATGTTTGTTGATGATTTTTAAGTTGGTGCAACTTTAACAATGAGTTTTGTATACTCTAGAAGAAAAAAAGAAAAAAATTTTTTTTTGTCAAATTTTTAAAGAGGTACCCCTTGGAAATCTCGTGATTTTGCTGATTTTTTCCAGTTTTTTGCCGATAACTCGATAAATAATCAAAATTCGCAACAACATCATAGAAATAAATTTATTAAGGGTTCAATTTCCTACAAAAAATATTGAGTAACTTTTTTCGATATTTACCTCTATTTTCGAGATATTTTGAAAAATCAAAATTTCAAAAAATCAGTAATATCTTAAAAACTAAGAAAAATATAAAAAAGTTTATTTGACATTTATTGTAGGTAATTTTACCCCAAATAATTTCAATCCCTTAATATTTTTTGATATCTACTTTATTTATCGAGTTATCATTAAAAAACAAAAAAATCACGAAAACTTCGAGTTTATCAAGGCGACATTTCACAAAAGACAATAAAATCAATTTTATCTCTGCCGAACGTTCCAAATATCTCATTATAGTGTAGAATAGTTAACAAGAGTTTCTTTTAACATTTTTTTAGCTAGTTTAGTAGTTCCAAATTTCGTGGAACGGCCTAAGAGTCAAAAAAATCAGTTTCGCACTGACTTTTTCGGCAATAACGCGATATATATCTCAATAAACTAAAAAAAAAAACAACTGATAATTCTTGTTTTTCAATTCCCAAAACGAAAATTTAAGTATCTAAATGATTTAACGACCATAAATATAACTTAGAAGCAGTGACGACACAAAAAAAAGCATTCAAGTGATAAATGAGTTGAAACAGTGCATAAAAAAGTAACTTTTAATGAAAAAACATTTATATCCATGATTCTAGAAAATAAATGTCATTCTAAAAGTCTTCATAATACGCACCTGAAGATGTCAGAAAAAAGTGATACAAAAAAATAAAAAATGTCAACGAGATAAATTTCTTTAATTTCATATAAATTTTCCTAAAAATTTGCATTTTACTGAGTGATTACATCCTTAAAATATTCTAGAAAAAAATTCTTAATGCAATTTTACATGAAGAAAAAAAGTCTGTGTCCAATAAAAGATGCCAATGATTGGGTAAGGGTCAGGTTTATTCTCTCGAGGTAAAATTTATACCACTATCTCACCTAAATCTATTATTCCGGCGGCCATTACACTCGTTGCCGTGTGTGGCACGTGTTTTCACGTGACTCTGCACTAAAAAGATCAAGGTATCGAGCAGTTTAGGAAGGCTGAACGCGTAGAGAACATCAGACACACGTAACTTTTTAGCCCCTGATGTGATAAAGTCGCGTTGGGGAAGGTAAAGGGCACATACAGGGCGAAATATCGAGTTTCACGGGCGCCACGAGCAAGACTGAGTGTGGAAAGAGAGTCGAGAAATGACTTTTTATCTATACACGACAGAGATAGTCTCAGATCAATCCCTAATCCCAGACTACAGTCTGATCTAAAACCGACTATTCTCCTTTTTTCTTTCTTAACAGCATTCCCTCATCGCATGCGACCTGACATCATTTCATCCCCTTTTTTCTCCTAAAACGAACAGCAGAAAATCAAAAATTTTTTCACTATATTTATCAACGAATTTTTAATAATTTTATTCAACTCTTGAAAATTTTGTGAGGACAAAAAATGATGGGAAGACAATTTTATTCGTGGATATTTAATCTAAAAAATTTTTCCTGGCTACTAGGGCATTACTTAGAGTGTAAAACTGTGTCATTAGTTAATTGTTATTATTCTTAAAGAAATCCAGTAATAAATGATTTTTTTTAATTATTTTTTTAAGGAAAAAAAAATTTTTTTCTTCAGATTTGTAAATTTTTTTGAGATAAATCGTAGTTATTATTTATTTTAGTGAAAAATAATTGTTATAATAATTGTTTTTTGCATTTTTAAATTATTTTTCAGTTGATTAATGATTTTTTTAATAAAATCCCGGGCTAGAAGTAGTTTTTTCTTTGTTTAATTTTTATTTCCAGATCGAGTTCATCAATAATAATAAAGAAATATTTCTCATTTATTGCTGGAATTCCCTGCAGATTTCTCATATATTCAGCCTTCTAGCAAAGAGAGAGAGAGAGAGAGTAATTCAGTAGAATAATCGGCCATTGTGCAATGCCCGTGATGGAGAATGAGTATAGATTATTCATCGGGTATATAATTTGCAATACTAGAATTTCATTATTCACATTAATTATTTCCCAACTAATCCATTTAAAATATCAAAAAAAAAAATCAAAACATCTTTTTAATTTCACCGTCTCGTTGGCGGGGGCTTCGGGTTGAGCGTTTCCGGGTGTCCCCGTGCTCGCTTGACCCGTTGCCTCCGCCGTGTTGGCCGTCTGCTCTTCACAAACGGCAGGGTTGTTTTTTTTATGTAAGGAATCCATGAAGTTCCCACGAGTGAGCTAGGAAATATAATGTCCGCCCCGGCAGAGCCTGCTTACCGGGGTAAGGCTGTATACAATGGAGTGTCGCCTGGTGCTCCAAGGGCATCGTTCAAGACACTGCTCCCCCAGTGCCACGCAGCTGTCGGCACGATGGCGTTACACCTTAGCTTGGAGAGCTGGTCCGCGGCGAGACTTTCGTTTGCCTGGGTCGGGTTTTACTCCAACCGGCTCCCTTATAGCTCCCGCAGGCCAGGGTTTCGGCTGACCTGCAACCCTGTGGTGGTTCCACGAGAGCCAGGCCGTCCTACTTCCCTGGCCCCCCCCTATCCGCCACCTGGGGACGCGCCCGGCTGGTAGCTCAACCACTTTCGGCCTACCCTCAGCCGCCTTCCTCAGTCGCCTGAGGAAGACAGCTGGGGGCCGCAGGAGTTGCCTTACGGTCTATTCTCTCCCATCGGCCTACCCTCAGCCGCCTTCCTCAGTCGCCTGAGGAAGACAGCTGGGGGCCGCAGGAGTTGCCTTACGGTCTATTCTCTCCCAACACGCGGCTTACTACCGGGATCTTTTTAATTAAATTCCCAATAAAAAAAATTGCATTTTCCAATTTTATCCCCAACAAAAACTTAATTAATTAACATAATAAACTCAAAAAAAAAAAAAAACAGAAAAAAATCAAAAACTATTTATTAAAATCATTTATTCGTAAAAAAAAAATCATTTTAATTTTTTTTTCAGTTGAAAAAAAACATCTTTTTTTTTAATTTAAACTAAAATTCGTCACGTTTCTATTGAGTATATTTATTTAGTTAATTTGAAAACAAAAAAAAAAGTTTTTTTTTTTGACTAACTAAAAATATAAAATTGTGATAAAAAAAATTATTAAGTCAAATAAACGATTGAGAGTGTATATTTGAGTACGAAATTTACCTCTCGGGGATTATGAAAACCGATAAAACTCAAGTATATAATCCGCAAAGAAGCACTTTATCCGCAAGTAGTTTTGGTAAATGGCCAAAGAGTGGACACTACAGTGTAGAGGGACAACTTGCGGGTAAGTTGGTCTATATCCGACGCAAAGGGAATATCGTGAGCGAGTGAATTGCAAGGGCAGTGCCACAGTAACTGGGGTAATATGAGATTACTCTGCAAAAATCGATGCAAAGTTAAAAAAAAATTAACTATTCTACCATTTGATTGGACAAAAAAATTTTTAAATGTCTTGAATTAATGGAAAAAAAAAATTTCTACTCAATTTCCGACAAATTTTCTCTTATAAAATGCGTTAAAAAAATTTAATCAATCATCAAACTGTGAAAATAATGATTGAAAAAACAATAATTATATTGAAAGATTGTATTGAGATAAAAAAAAAAAAAATTAAATGAGTGTTATATGAGGATTTATGTGGGCTTTTTCAAATGTCAAATTGAAATATGATTTCGCAAACGCCTATATATAAATAGATATGTTCATTAATCCATGTCGAAGTAAATTTATTTATGAGCTTGCGTGCACACCACTCTCCTCTCGCTTCTGCATGCCATATTAACTAACACGACATATACGCAAGTAAAACAATGATTTCAATGACGCGAATGCACGAATGGTCCCAATGGAATTTTCACTGGAATTTCTGCACCGATTACATTGTTATGGTCGTAAAATCAAATATGATTTCCGATATATAAGCTTCTGCCACGTGAATATATTAATAACAATAATAATAATAATAGTAATAATAATAATAATAATAATAATAATAAATTAATGTCCACATAAAATTCTTTTTTTTAAAAGAGAGAAGATATCCAACTATAAAATTTGTGTAAAAAAAAAAAAAAAATTATTTTTCTACACAATCACAATAAATTTAATGATAATAATTTTTTTACCATAATAAAAGATAAATTTTGAAAACGGAAAAAAAAATTTTTCAAAGTAAAACTTGCGAAATATCATGATTTTTTGTGATTATTCTTTATTTTTTTGATGATAAATCAGTAAATAATTTTTTAAGGATAGATTTTCTTAGAAACAATAGTAAATGAAGTTTTTTGTGTTGTATCGCACGTTTTTTTTTTGCCAAATTTAATAGTTGCATTGTTTTTTTTTGTGATTTTTTACTCATTTCTATTTTTTGAAAATTTTTATTTTTCCAAATATCTTGAGAATAAATTAAAATTTCAAAAAATTTTATTCTACATTTTTTATAATAAATAAAATTCTCTATAATTTATTTTCTATTAAATTTTTCATAATCTCAATGATTTACTAAGTTATCAGCTAAAAACAACTCAAAAAATCACAAAAATCCCATAATTTCATTGGAAAAACCTTTAAAAAAAATTGAATTAATTGAAAAAAAAAACTTTTCCATTTAAAAACAATACAAATAGTTGTTTAAACAATTAAACAAATAATTTTTGTAGATATCCAAGATAATAATAAGGTTTTGATTTAATATAATTGAAAAAAGTGTATAATTTTCAATTAAACATGATTTATTCAATTGTATAATTGAATATAACTTGTAAAAAAAAACTAACATCATAAAAAAATGAGCAACTTCAACAGGTTTACACGAGTAAGCATCCTATTTGAACGGTAAAAGTCAAAGGTCCGCAGTATTTGATCACTCGATTGAATCATACAGCCAATAATCGAGCACCTTTTATCCGTCTGCCGAGAATCCTCTGGGGAAATATCCAACTCCAGGATGCCCATATAACCACTCGAACCGAGTCTTATGATTCTACCTTCTCTACTACTTCGTCATATCAGCTCTTTATCAATAGATCTCCAAATGCTCTCTTTTCCACTTACCGTATAACTCATATATACTGCGCATTTTCTGCATTTTTCTCATAAAAAAACTCCCCATTCATATCCATTAATATCTACAGACAATAATAAACACAAAAATTCACCAATTGCTAAATAAAAAAAATTATTTATCCCAAAGTTTCACCCTAAAAACCGTAAAATCCATCCCTTTCAAAAATTATCTTGAAAAAAAAAAAAATTTTTTTTTTCATCTATTTCCGGTGAATTATCCAATTTTTTTTTGATAAAAAAATTTTTTATCGTTAATTTAATGTTAAAAATTACTTTTTAATTATAAAAAAAATTTTATTTTATATTTTTTTGACTTAAAAATTGAAGAAAACATTTTTTTCCAGCGTTTTATTGAAGATTTCATGAATGTATTTGATGAAATAAATTAATATTAAGGGTAGAAGGGTGATTTTTTTTTAACGACTGCAATTATAAATGATTAATTTATCATCTTGTTCAAACAATTTGTTGAAGACATAGCCGATTAATTAACACTGTTGATCGTATGGCATTTTCTCGGTGGCGCATGTAGAGCTAGAATCGTTTCGGCTATGACAAATGACTCCATTAGCAACGATTCGAGTTAAACTATGTTTGGCTTACGACCTCATCTGACACACCTATTGCGAATGACCGTCACAGGCACACCCTATACCCCATATACACAAATATGTGCACAGTACGCTGCCCCATCTAACCAATGCCTAACAGAAGAACCGCAGAGTTGCGGCGGCCGTTCAACCAACCGATAAAGCCCTATGTGGTGACTACAACTACCCGCCGTGGAAAATGATTAACTTGACAGTGCAAGCAGCGTGCCAGCGCATTTTCTTTTCTTTCTGATTACCCACCCTAATCGTTATTACCAATGTTTTCTCCTTTATTCCCTTCGAAATGGATCGAAAAATATTTTTTTCTCTACATTTTATTAATAAATTATGTGCATTACTTATTTTATTAAGTTTATTTGATAGTTTAAAACGATATTAAGGGATTGTTGATTTTTTTAAAGAGGTTTTTTAGAGCTTAAAGGGATTTGTAGAAAAATATCGTCGATATAAGCAGTTTGACATTTTTAGAGGGTGGTCGATAGTCTTCAGATGACATCAGGGGGTTGAAAATGTTTGTGGATGCTTTTTAGATATTTAAGTAACTGAAAAAAAAGTTTGACGGCGGGGTAAAGGGTTAAACTATATTTTTTATAATCAAATCTCGTGAAATCTCGGGATTTTTGGATTTAGAGGGTGGCCAATGATCTTTAAAATCATACTAGGGGGTTGTGATTTTTTTCGAGTGTTTTTTGGACTTGAAACTAAGTGGAAAAAAATTATCATCACTAAGCAAGACATTTAACACTATGTTATTTGACTGTTTTTGATAAATTTGAGGTTTAGAGGGTGGCTGATGATCTTTAAACGACGTTAGGGGGTTGCAAATTTTTTTGGCTGTTCTTTGGATTCTAAAGTAACTGTGAAAAAAAATATCGTCGTAAAGGAAAACGTTTAACACTATATTTCATAACTATTTCCCATAAATCAGAGATTTAAGGGTGTGCAATGGTGTTTAAAACGACGCCAGAGGGTTGAAAATTTTTTTTAATGCTTTCTAGACTCTAATACAACTATAGAAAAAAATATTATCACATAGAAAAATATTTAGCACTATATTTCATAAGTATTTCTCATAAATTTGAGGGTTGAAGGTGTGCGATGGTCTTTAAAATGACGCCAGGGGGTTGCTGATTTTTTTTGCGTCTTCTCCAGACCAAAGCTTTTTGTTTGAAAAATATTATCAAAGAAAACTACTTGCTAAAGTCGAGAATATAATGAAAAATCGTTAAACTAAAGCAGGACAACGGGTTGAAACAAAAAACAAAGGTTGACACCAAGCATATATCGAGTGACTTGCGTGTTCCGCATAGAGATGCGCCAAGGCTGGTCGCAAGTGCCACTAATCTGTTGGCTCGTGTGTCTCGGTGGTGTCCCGGTGGGGATCGAAGCCCTGCAGCCCCTGAAATATTTAGTGGACGTAGCAGGGCCACACCGACACACCATCCCCTCAAGTAGTTCGGGGACTCTGCGGTCTCTGCGGTAGCACAGCCTTCGTTTTGAGCCTGTGACTCAACGAGCGTTATACTACTACTATTTCCTAACAAACCCGCATGCTTGCACGCCTTCCCGACTCTCGACAAGCGTTACACGCTCTTCTTTTTCACTCGAAACCAGAGTACAGCGAGTGCACGTTCAAAGCTTTTCCTTGCAGTCACAGAAATTTCCATTTTTTTCCTTACGTTTTTTATTACTGCATGGAAAAATTTCGGGTTGAAATTTCACTCGGAAATTCGGTATTATTTTTATCCAACGTAAACACTCGGCACAATGCCAGAAAGATTTTATTTTTTTCAGTCTTTGAGTGAAAATCTTGTAAATTTTATTTTTTACATGTTTTTAAAAATTATTTCACAACTTAAAAAAATTTTTTTGTTTTACTTTTACGCTATTATTTAATAGTTTAAAAATAATATTAAAATTGTTAAACATTGAATTATTTATTATTTTAATTTTTTTGTTATATTTAATAAATACGTTTATTGGTTTTACTGAATTTCGGTAATTTTTTTTTTAGTTTATCAGTAATATCTTGGTAACTAGGCGAGATAATAAAAAATGTTATAGAACTTAAAAGATTGGGTGTTTCATTATCTACAAAAAATATTAAGAAAATTTTTTTATATCTCTTTTGATTTTTGAGATATTAGTGATTTTGAAAAATTTATATTTTTCAAAATATCTCGAAAATATTGAGAAATTTTGAAAAATTTTATTCTATATTTTTTATAAAAAATTTAATTTACTATTATTTAATTCTCATAATATTTTTCATTATTTTGTTTATTTATCGAGTTATCGGGGAAAAACTAAAAAAAAAAAAAAAATCATGAAATCCACGAAAGTTGAAAATTCTTATATTTTAATCATGATAAATAAATAAAAGTTAATTTTTATTAAAATAAAAAGATTTAAAAAATTGATTAAACTATATTTGGAGTATAATGATAATTTTTTAGATGATGAAAAAAATGTATTTTAACGTGGAGCATTAGCGATGACTTCTGAGTAAAAGACCATAACGAAAACCGCAGTTGAATAACGTGAGGTATAAAAGTAATGGGTTAAAATAGGATGAATGGCCCTGTGTGTGTGTGTATAAGAGAGTGTCGTTTTCAAATTACCAAACTCGTTACCAACTCGTTTTCTACCGCGTGTCTCTCGTCCATCGCCACATGAAACTCAACTCACAACGTGACTTTACACTCTGCTGCTGCTGCTACTACTGCTGCATCTCGGCTCTATCCGCTTTTGCGCCCAACTATTTGCTATACTCGTTACTCCCACTCATGTAACAACTCATTCAGTCTTTGTAATCCTATACTAGTCGTCCCCCTCATTATCCGCAACTAAAATGTCACTGTGCATTAATTAGCTTTTAATCGTTTAATTAACCTCGTGAGGATGTTTGCATAAAATAATTAAAATTCCCCACTCTTGACACACATTACTTCTTGAATTTATTTTTTACCTAATCAAAAAGTATCTTTATATTTTTTTTCAGCGGGAAACAAAATTTTTTTTGTGTATTTTTCTACTTCACTGGTCGATTTAAATACCGGTAATCCCAGATTTTAGGCTTTATTCTTTTTTTTTTTTCCCCGGGAAATAAATAACTGGAAGGCAGGAAAAATAATTTTTTTCATTACTATTTTATACAAAAATTACTTGGAAAATAGAGTAAATAATAAATTTCATGATGGTTGTTAATATTTTTGTGAAAATAAATTTTTTAACTTACAAAAACACGGAAAATTATTATGACTGGTGTTTGTTATTTCAACAAATAATAATTAGAGCAACTTGTTCATATTGTAAAAGTATGAAAAAAAAAATTTTATCACATGAAAAAAAAATTATAAAAAAAATTTTTTTAGTGTTTTTATTTTTTAAATAAATAAATATTTAAGATTATTAAGTTTTTTAAAGAACAATATCTTAATTAATATTTTTTAAATTTAAAGAGGTGCCTCTTAGATGGGATGGATAACAAAATTTTTTTTTTTTCTCCATCAACAATTCTAAAATTTATTGAATATTTTAAAAATAAATTTTCATGATAATAAGGTTCAACTTAAAAAAAAAAAGGTTTAACATTAAATAAATCAATTGAAGAACCAAAAAAAAAAAAACTCATAACCGGTAAGATATTAAAAGTCAGATTTTTTTAAATTTTCATAAAAGCACAAAATTGATGCTAAAATTCAAAAAAAAAATTTTTTTAAGTAAGATAAAAAAATTATTTATTTATTTTTATATGGCAGTGTACAGTTAATTAAGGAAAAAAATTGTTTGATGTATTTTTTCAAAGAGTTTTAGGATAGTAAGTAGTATAGGTAAACGAATAGTCAGGCACATCACGTTTATGCGGATAAATACATTAGGTACTTTTACCAAAGTATATTTACGAGCACGTATGGCAATACTACAAGGAACTAACGAGAAATGTGAACTCGTGATGACCATCCCACTGGAGTACACCAGTCGCCTCTTATTTGCAAATTAGGGTGCGAGAGTATAATCAGTGCTAAACCGTGACGAGTACGTGGGGTGTACGAAACAGACGGGCAAATTATCGCACTCGAGAGAGAGAGATGGGTAAAAAACGTAGCCACAAAATATCGGACATTTAGTTCTTCAATGCCTGGATCTTGCTTGAAACCAAACATTTTCCTGTCTCTTCGCTGTCGCGGCGTCATTTAATATTTTTACTGCAGCCAAGTCGAGCTGAAATATTCAGTGGGTCGCTCGCTCTCTCGTGGGTAATTATGTCTCGCGCGCAAGCAAAGAGTATAGAAAGCGAACGCAATATCGATTTGGAAACACTGCACAGTGTATATAGTGAAAGGATTTTATGTCGGGGAGAATATAGCATGCGGAAAATCGCGTGAAAGACGTTTCTCTCTCGGAGGAAATTAAAATCCCGCAAATAAATCGCGACCTTTGAGATGCGGTTGAATATCATCCTTGAAATTTTGCCTTCAATTATTCAAAAGGATAGGCATGTAATTGAGCAATGAGAATATCATCTTTCCATCTCACAAATTTGATTTTTTTTTATTTCTACAAATAAAACATTTTTTTCAACTGACTAAAGTCTATTTTTTGGTCTTTTTTTTTTTGGAAATATAATTTATCTCAAACTTAATACAATTCTCTAAAAAATAAATATATTTTAATGAAATTTGAAGCTAGGATATTTTTTTAAATGTTAAAAACACGTCAAAATAACGATATTTATTGGTAAACTACGGCTGGAGCGGTTGTGAAGGTACATAAAAGTGAAGAAAGTTGCTTATCATCTTGATAGAGTCAAAAAAAGGTGGAGAAAATATCGAGTTAGGTATTTCAATGATTTTCTGAGCCAGAATATTTTTTAAAGCGCTAAAAATACGTGAAAATGACGATTTTCAAGGGGTAAACTTGACTGGAACGTCAGGTACAGGTATGTAAAATTTGTTATTTTTGAAAAAGGGTGCAAAAAGGGTGGGGAAAGCATTGAGTAAGGTATTTGAGTCATATTCAAAGCCGGAGTATTTTTTTTTAACCTCAAAAACACGTCAAAATGACGATTTTTTAGAGTAAAATTTGACTGGAGCGTAGGTACAAGTATTTCAAGTTGCTTATCCTTCAGATAGAGTCATAAAAAGGTAGAAAAAAAATTAAGTGAAGTATTTCAACGAGATTCCAAGCCGAAATATTTTTTTGAACGCTAAAAATACGCAAAAATGACGATTTTTAGGGGTAAACTTTGATTAAAGCGTAGCTACACGTGTCTCAAATTGGATATCTTTCAGATTGTATTCAAAAAAAGTAGAAAAAGTATCAAGTTAGATATTTCATATCGATATTTATAAATAAACTATTTTCATATCTTCAGAAATAAAATATATCGAAATAATTTCCATAAATTAATTTTTCCATCATTAAACAATAAATTCAAAACTTTCGATAATAAAACCGTATTTTCACCACTCGAAAACATTCATCGTCGATAAATATTCCAATTAAACAAACCCTCCCTAAAAAAAAAAATTTTACTAACCCAAAAAACAAAATAAAAAAAAATAAATAAAAACAACAATAACGATGAAAATACGAAAATTACAATCATTCAACTATTAAAAATTAATTGAAAATAAATTTTTTTCATCCCCTATAACAAAATTACAAAATTTCAAATGTAAAATAATGACATTTGTATCAATAAACCAATTTACTCATCAATTAACATGAAAAATCATTATAAATTAATTATTAAATATTAATTAAAATTTTTTTCTTTATAACACATAATTCGAATAAATAAAATCTCACCCCTACATTATTATTATTCCGACAAAATGTAATTAATTTCATTAAAAAGTTTCAATTAAAACAATTTCAAATATTCAACAACGAATTTTTTATATGAAATATTTTCTATAATAATTATTGACTCAAATTTGAAATATTTTTTTCAGAATGTCCCGAGGCCAAGGTCCATCTGACGAGCCTGGAAACTCAAACAGCATATCCAGACAGACGAGGCCAAGCAGAGCGAGCACATCGAAAACATGCACACCTCAGCATCACGACGATCAGCGTCATTCTGCCTCATGTAGTGGCTTTAGATTTGGGGTATATGGCTGGCGAAAAAGGTGTCTCTACTCGCTAGTTCTCGGCCTTATGATAATGGTTATAATCAACCTAGCTCTCACTCTCTGGCTGCTAAAAGTCATGGAATTCAGTTCGGTGAGTTGTGACATTTCGTGTATTATAGCAGAGATGACCCAGATTCTCATCGAATTTTCAGGCGAATAAATTATTACTCATGCTCAAAATACTCGGGGGAAAATGTGAGGCAGTGTGACATAGAATAGTGTAAAAATTTTAAATAAATGAAAAAGAAAATTTATTTTAAAAAGAAAAAAATAAGTAGTATTGTTGGATATCCGACGAGATACACAGCAACTTTTCGACAGCTATTAAAGCCGACTTCTGTCTTGCGGCTTAAAATTAGTTTTGCTCGAGTTACCACGCTGAATAACAGACCGTCGAGTTCGCTATCCCTTTATATAATGGATGGAAGCAGGCAAGACGACCAGACAAGACGGATCCAAGGGCAATGGAGGATGGTAAAAGTAATGTTTAATATAATTTTACGTAATTGCTAGGGTTGTTGATATTATTCATCCGTGACTTATTGTTATTTTATCTCAAATCTTTTTTTTAATAAAGAAAAACAACATTTTTTCAAATGGCTTAGACCCGCGCAGATTTTGTGATTTTTTTTTTTTTTTTGTTTTTTGGTGATATCTTTATAATTAAGCGAGATAGTGAAAAATGTTATGAGGGTTAAATGATAGGGGATGAAATTTTCTACAAAAAATATAGAATAAATTTTTTTAATATCTTGCTTTATTTTCGAGATATTTAAAAAATTGAAATTTTCAAAAATTGATAATATCTCAAAATTTACGAGAAATACAACAAAATTTATTGAACATTTTTTGTAGAGAATTGAGCACTAAATAAATTAACTTTTCTGACATTTTTCAAAATTTTCTTTATTTACTGAGATATAGTCAAAAAACTAAAAAACAAACAAAAAATCACGATATTTCCTTTTGTCCAAAAAAAAAAAAAAAACGATAGTACAATATGAATAATTATTTTAAACTTTCGATTATTAATTCCAAATGAATTTTAGAATAAAATTAGACTACTGTTCCAATTTACAAACGAGATTATATCGACAAATTTAGAAATGACCCATTTCCGTGACATTTAAAGTGACTTAAAACAGTCGTGATATTTCCAGACTATAAATTGAAGGTTTAAGCTCCAATTTACATATTCTAAGCCGTCAAACTTATGTTTTCATTTAGCAAATATTCAAGTAGAATCGTTGAAATCATCCAAGTAAATTATTAAATTAAATACAATGATATTTTCCGGCTTTATACACACGCGAATCACGTGATAAAGATCAAAGCATGCGTGTCTAGTCTAACAAAATGGCATATAAATTAAATTTTACCAACAATGAAACATCGGAAATTCCGTTAGAAATCCTGTAAAAATAGTCCTGCGATTTTATAAACCCGATTTCTACCCGATAACTTACACCAAAAAAAAAAAACTTATCATATTTTATTTTCTTTAATATCTAAATAACTCAATAAATAAGCAAGATAATAAAAAAAATCATTCTTTCTAAATAATAGATAATTAAATTTCCTACAAAAAATATAAAATAAATTTTTTTAATATTTTACTTTATTTCCGAGATATTTTGAAAAATAATAATTAAAAAAAATCTTTTTCTAAAATATCTCAAAAACTAAGAGAGATACAAAAAAATTTATCTCATTATTTTTTGTAGAAAAATGAATTTTCTAAAATTTATATTTTATAACATTTTTTTTTATTTTGCTTAATTATCGAGTTATCAGCGAAAAACTAAGGGAAAAATCCATTTTAGATACGTTAACATGAATGAAAAATGAATTTTATCAGTTTTTGAGTATTTCCACGATATGTTTGTGTGCGTACCACTTGTATAAACCGGAAAGAGCGTGAGAAAAAGACGTAGGAAATCTCTTTATCCGTCGACCAGGTGACTAGCTCTCGAATGCTCGCCGGCATTATCGAATTTATTCAGAATTGAAGATGCTGTGATCTCGCCCAATGATCCCACGATGGAGGACTAAATTCGCTCGGAATTGAGTATCAATCCGTAAGTGAAGAGACTGCAGTAGTGCCTAGACTTGCTAGTATCACGCGAATACCCCTTGGGAAATGTAAGGTCTCTTGTACACTTATTTTTCCTCTTTCGATTTCTACTCCTCGCAATCCACACTATCCTCTTTTCATCGTGACACTTGTGCCTTTAATCCTACACTTATTTCCTCACTTTACCGTCCCACTACCATGAAAAAATATTCCGTCAATAAACAAATAATTTTTTCTAATTTTTAACACTTTATAAAAATATTTATCAACATGAAAAAAAAAAAATTATTTTCAAATTTTAAAATGAAATTTCAAATTAAACCACAGTTGAAAAAATTTCATTAGAACAATTTTTTATCACCCATAATTACAAAAATTGTTAATAAAAATTTTTTTATGTAAAAATAAATGATTTTTTGTATTTTTATGAAGGAATTGAGGGTAAAATTTTTTTATAAGTCAAATAAAAATGGGTGATTGAAGAAATATTTGATGACACATCGATAAAAATGTATATAGAGTATTGCTGCACTAATAAAAATTCTTCATCTTCAGGCTTCAACTCCTGATGCGATATAAATGTAGAGTATATGCAGATCATTGGAAAAGAGTGGAAATGTAGCATATACACTTGACACATCAAGGAAATATTTTTATATATTCTGCTACCACTGATATTTTCCGCTATCTGCCACTTTCTTCTGGTCATTCATATTCGATGAGTTTCCAGTTTTTACATTTGCCATTTCACTTCTATACTTTATTTCACTCTTTGGTCTTTTGTATTCCTCAGATATAAGGGTATATAAAGTGTTTGGAAACCTCAAAAACTTTGTATCATTTGATATACTATAGTGAATTTTAACCATCTAATAATACTTTTTATACTCTAACAATTTACCTATACGCACGGAGAAATAAAAGAAAAATCAGCGTTGCTTATATAGCACATCTGTTGAACATTTCAATTTTCTCGACTGAATGAGCCCGTTCAAAGTGAGTTTATTCACTGAATTAATCCCACAACAATATGACAAAATGAATCATAAATTAAATGACATTTTCCTCGTGCACACACAACGATCGTAATATTGCGTACAATATAAACCCCATCTTAATACCTCCTTCAAGAAAGGCCTTAATCGTTTGCAAGACATCGTGAAAAGCTTTGAACGACGCGTATTCTACTCTGGCATGTTGAGTTATACACAATATACACACAGAGAGTCGTCGGCGTGCTCAAATCGGCATTTTCCTAGCGACTCACTAAAGCATATAACACCGGCGTGGGTTATATGCTGCCCAGCATAGTATATTGGCACTAACGGCTTACAAGCAAGCCCCTACTAGATACTCTACCTACTTAATACCACGCTTACAGAACGGACTTCTAGCGCCAGGCACTATCTATACAGATTGTACGCCAGTGTATGAAGCCTCTCTCGCCACCCCACAAGGTACTAAAGGATATCCATTATGGCGCGCCCCAAGTCACCAAGTGCAAGTGCAATATATTGGCGAAGGTGCCATGAATTTTAAGCGTATAACGCACCCCGCAAACTCGCACGCGTATACCCGACATTATGTATAGAGAAACTGGCTCGTAAGCTATAACGCGACGTTTAAAATTATTTTTCATACTTCCGCGTATTTTTTTTTTTATAAACTATCAGAGTATAGTTAAGGTTTTTATAAGTTGGATTAGTTGAGGAAAAAGATATTTTCACGATAAATTCTGTGGAGAAATTAGAAAAAAGCAAAATAACGAGAAATTAACAAAAGGAATTTTTTACTGAATTTCTCGGAGGAGTTTCACTGCATAAGAAACTGTTTTACTATAGATGGAAAACCTTGTAAAATCTGTCCACACTATGACAAGAAGAAAATATGAAGATTTTTTTTTTTTTTGATTTGAAAGATAAATAAATAAATAGACCGAAATTAATGAAAGAGTTGTTAATGGTTATTTGCAACAATCTGATTAGTAGTTTCCTCTGTGTTTGTAAATTAAAATTTTGATGTATGTAAATTAATTCACCACATATATATAATTATTCAGCGGACAAACTCGACGCCCAAACTTTTGATTTGAGTAATGTAACTCGCCAACACGATTCTGACTGCAGTGAATACGAGATGACTGGATAGAAAAGCTCTCACTGATAATGATAGTATATTAAAAAAATCCCTTTATAACGTAATTACAATGAATGACCATTTATAAATTAATCACTATTATTATCAATTGAAAAAAAAATTTTTTTCAACTAAAAAAAATATTTAGAGTACTTTTTTTAAAATAATTTATAAATAAAACAAACTAAGGATTAACCAAATTGATAAAAATAAGTCAAAAAACTTAAAAAAAAATTTTTTTTCATTTTGTTTTATTTAAAAGAAATATTTGAATGATTGATAAAATCATTTTTTTTTTAATAATAATAATGTAAATCGTGATTTTTTTCGACTTTTTCATTCCGAGAACTAATGGATTATCCATTTAAATGATGAATTATTGTTGTTGATAATAAATAATTTTCATTGGTAAATTGGGAAGGAAAATTGATGCATTAACGACACTTAATACATTCAATCGACATCCATTACCGATGCATCCATTAGAAAAAGAAGAGATAATTCCTACTGACACTGCACACATATACAGTATAACGGATGTCGAGTCAATTAATTTTCACATAATTATTATTGGCTATCAATTCATTCAATGTACTGTCTGCAAACTTACGACAATATATTCAAAACTAATTCAACATTGAGAGCCAGAAACATAATTAACACCGGAAATTTTCAATCACAAAATATTTATCTATACTCTTCAATTCATCATTTCACACAGTCAAAACAAAAAAATTCTTCAAATTCCATTAAAAAAAATTAATTTTTATCAATAAAAATGTCTTACCTTTAAATCTCGATACTTTGATGTCACAAAAGCTGTTTCACCGCCTGAAAAAAAAAAAAACAATAAAAACTGTGATTAAAAAATTTATTTCATTAATTTTTTACGCAATTTTAATTTTTTTTTTCTATTAAAATGGTGTCAAAAAAATACAGAAATCGTGTAAAAGACTAGATAGAACCATAGAGTATAATTTTCTGAGCGATTAGACTAATAGTAGAGCAGTGGTTAGTGTATGTATAGATAGTAGCAAGCTTGAAACTGAGCAGTTGAGACTTTGCCCACTTTCCTGGCTCACTTCCAACCTCACGGTCTTCCGCTCTGTGAGACGATGCCTCGGCCAGGTTTTATTATAATGTAAAAAGCAGGCAGAGGGGCATGTTTGTATGGTGAGTAGGGTAGATGTACTCGTGTGTGATGTGGCAATTGCTTCCGATCGAGTGGGCAATCATCGGAAACCAATATAGACAACACAAACGTATCTGTTGTCGTGAGGCGGGGTCGATAAGGGTCGCTGGAATAACAGCCAAGTTCAATGATGCTTCTATCAACCCATGTATATAATGCCTGTGAACATGTGGGAAAAATTTAGAACAAGTGTTATTGAAATCCGCGGGACATTTTTGCGGTGGAAAAATGTACATCTGGCTGATAATAATAAAGCTTTTGTAATGTGTTGCAGGAGGGTATTGGCTCGCTGAAAGTCGTGCCAGGTGGAGTGGAACTCAGAGGCCAAGCGGCTATTTTAGATGCTCTCATTGCCTCCAGTGTACGATCCAGACGAGGGAAAAATCTTGTTCTTGAGTCGTGGAGCAATTTTACTGCCTCAGCTAGAAGTCACGATGGACGATTGCTCGCACGGTTCACACTTGGTATGACAATTTTTTTAAAAAAATCAAAATTTTCATTTAATTTTTGACCTAAAAAATTTTTTAATAAATTTTCAATTGAATTATTTTACTTGTTTTATTAATTAAAATCATTCCTTCAATTCGAAAATTCTGAATCAATCAGAAAAACACGTTTTTAAATCATTTCAATTTTTTTTTTTTTTTTTCATGAAAACAAATGTGAGAGAATTTATATTACGGGAGTATTAGAACATATGACGAGAAAATTCGATAAAATTTCGGATTCATGACTTGAACAAGTCTTAAATTCCCCAGGTGCGTCTTGTTCACGATTTTTATTCACTCTCTAGTGTATAGATATATTTAGATCGATAAGATTCACTCATCGTGTTCTAAGCTACGAGTTTCACTCGCTTAGTAGATTTACGGTATTCCCTTGCCCACGCAAGTTCCACTCGCCTTTAATCGAAACTAACAGATGAGTGCCCTCTCCATCATTCGAGTCTACCTGCACGGTTAGACGTAGAATTTCACTCAGTTCTGAGCTTCCCACGCCCTTTGACAACACCCCCGCACCCTTCAGATAACGGGTTATGTGATCTAATATAGTTATTGAGGCCAAAATTACAATACGAATGTCAAATTGTTGAGATTTAGTTGGTATTCAAGATAAAAAAATTTTTTTTTTGCATATTTTATCAAGGAATTAATTAAAATTAATGATATTTTCATTAAAATATGTACCTAGACTAAATTTAAGGACAATTGGTTGAGATGAATAAAAAATTTTTTTTATTGATATTTTCAAAAGCGTGCGCCATTTAGATATCTCACGATTTTTGTGATTTTTTTTAGTTTTTCAACAATATCTCGATAAATAAGCAAGATATCGAAAAAAATCATTCGAGTTGAATGATTGACGATGAAATAACCTACAAAAAATGTAGAATCAATTTTTTTAATATCTCCAATATTTCTCGAGATATCGTTAATTTTTGAAAATTTTGATTTTTCAAAATATCTCGAAAATAAATCAAAATATTAAAAAATTTTACTCTACATTTTTTATAGTAATTAAAATTCCCTATCAATTTACTTCTATAATATTTTTCGTTATTTCTCATAGTTACCGAGTTATCACGAAAAAAACGAAAAAATCACAAAATCAAGGGGTGTACACCTCTTTGAAAATTTTCGAAAATAAAAAAAAAAATTTTCCACCATAAACTATCATAAAACCATTATTTCAACCCTTTCCCTTTAATTCATGTGAAAATTCTAATATATACATAATTTTTTAAACACAAAAAAAAATTTTTAATTTCATAAAAATCAATAAATAAATTCATATGGAAAAAAACATACTAAAATATTTAGTAACATTTTTTTTTCTTTTTTATTTAAAGGTGAAGATCGTGTAGATTGTGTATCCAAGGCCTTCCGGATAACGGATCCCCGAGGCGGAGTACTTTTTTCTGCAGACCGAGAACAGGTCGTTGTGGGAGCATCCATGTTGAAGGTAACCGGTGTCGGGGGTGCAGTCTTCCGTGGAAGCGTGCAGACGCCTTTGGTACGAGCCGAGTCAGGTCATGGCCTCAGGTAAATAAACAAAAAAAAAGAAGAAAAAAAAACCCTGACGATAAAAACCATTGACTATGAGAATAAAAGACTGAAACATTCGATCTTTGTATCTTCACACACTCACATGACGCTCAGTGAGCTTGAATAACACGAAAAAACCAAAAATCACAAAGGTAAAAAAGAAAAATAATCGATTTAATTTGTGATAAAATTTCCACATACGCCAGGAAAACCCGTATAAATGCTGCAAGATGGTTAAGCATGGAAGGAGAATAATAAGGCATGGTAATACCCTACAATCCCTCGATCCAACCTGCTCCACATCCACTGAACCAAAGCTATTCACTGAAGAATCGCAAACTCACGATTGCATTCTTTCTTTATATCACATTTCGATTGTAACTGCCTTCGGGTGTGGTGGATATTACTGCTCTGATAGAAGGAAAAAAAAAGAAGAAATTCAATAATAATTCTTATGTAGTAAATAAAAAGAAAAAAAGTACTTTTTTTATGCTGTATATAGAGTAGTATATAGATTTAGTCAATTATTGACAAGTTTGCCCAATTTATTGAAGATTTATGAGTATAGTTTCATACAATAAAACTTACTTCAAGCGAAAAATTATTCATGAGATTGAATTCTGGCCAAATGTGAAATATACTCAAGATAGAATTATATGTATGTTCAATAGAACAGTCATCGTGATGATAAAACTGAGCTTGAAATAATTTTCATTCTGTAAAAATTACAAATAAACGAATTAAAAATTTTTTCAATTAATATTATCAATCTGTTATTGAGAAAAAAAAAAAACATTTTTTAAAAGGGTACTTTTTGGAGAATTTGTGATTTTTTTTTTTGTTTTTCGCAGATAACTTGTTAATCAAGAGAGATAACGAAAAATATTAAGAGATTTAAAAGATTGGGGGTGAAATTTCCTACAAAAAATGTCAAATAAATTTTTTTATATTCTCCGTAGTTTTTGGAGTATAATACTTTTAACAAAATTTCAAATTTTTCATATTGCTAACTTTTGCATAACATCCAACTAATCCAATCGGAAATACCCACAGAACGAAAAAACAATTTTTTCATCTCAGCCGACTTAAAACTCATCTTAAACACCTCAACACAATTTCCAAACATCTATCCTTAATTCCCCCCATGAAATATGTCCGAAAAAAAAAATTTCCCATCGCAATAAGATCATAATTTTCTCTAAAACTTTAAAAACGACCATATTAACTACGTTATTCCTTTATTTCCAGGTTGGAATCAGCAACAAGAGCGCTAGAAATCAAGGCTCCAGAGCGAATAGTAATAGAATCACGAGCCGGTGAAATTCTAGCATCTTCTCTATCAGACTTAACACTGCAGAGCATCGAGGGTGCAGTGAGGTTCGACGCAAAATCAGTCTTCCTTCATGGCCTGAAGCTCGGGACTCCAGCACAACGGCATTCAACTCGAGAACAGGTGCAGCAGCAAGCACCAAGAAGCGGCAGATCATCAACTGACCAGAGGGAATCGAGTGTCTACCAACTTTGTGCCTGCGCGAGCGGAAAGTTGTTTCTCGCGAGACCCGAGGGTGTTTGTCAAGCCGATATGACAGTCTGCTAATGTCAACTGAAACTCTTCCTAACCCAGGATGCAATATAAAATAATAAAATATCAATAAATCAAGAGTCTAACTCATTGTATAGCATTTAAAATGCGGGTCTAGGTGAATCCATGTGCTTCTAGGGATCACACTGAACTCTGCCATGAAAAAACTAGGCCTAAAATGGCCGACCAGGTGATGGTAGAATGAAATTTAGTGCGTTGTGATGTTTAAATATCATTTAATTACGATTGCAAGTATGAATGTGATGTCGTAAGTAGGAAAAAAAATATAAATAACATCTTGAAGACATATCTGAGCATTAAGTGCTCTTGTTCATTGCCCTAATGATAGCGCTAACGCCTATTCCACCATGTATATCTTGTATATCAATAAAAAACAAGCGATTATCGTTGTTTCTGTTGTTTTACATTTTTCCCGATCATTTTTCAGGAGGAAAAAGAAAAAACGTGGGCTTTCATGACACGAGTTGAGGTGACATGTAGAAGAAAAAATTCAAGAAAAGTCTCTACGTATTATACGTCACAGGCTACGCAACAGTTCTCAGAGGCAATTCCGCATAGTGTAGTAGCCGCTTAAGGAGGTCTGACGGCGAGGTAATTTCCTTGGAATTTGAGATTAAAATTGCATCCGGGGGAAACAAAGTGCGGCAGAATACACGAGGGGACAATTCTGATAAAAGGATGTTTTTAACGGATGACTCTTGGAATATATATATATTCTCTCTTGTTCCCTTAGAGTAGACAGATGTATGTGTGGCAATTTTTTTTTGTGTTGGAACATGAATTAGCATTGGTCGAAGGAAAATATTGCGCTGGGAAATGAATAATGCGATGTGGGAATACTTGAAAAAAAAAATTGAAAACCATCAAGCAGAGTGGGAAATTGGGGTACTTTTTAACATTTTTTATTGACATTTTCTTCTTGGTTATTTAATTTTCTTGTGAATTTATTAAATGAATTCTATCTAAACTACCGTTTTTTTTTTTTTTTTACGAGAAAATATTTATTTTCCTATATAAATAGGTGGAGTTAGTTGGATATTTTGATGGAAAAACATCAAGTCGGAAGATTAAAGTATTTTTTTAATTATTATCGAGTTAAATAAGCTCATTATTAAATTTTCCATTGGTTCAATAAAAATAATGAATAAAATTTCATCTTAATAATTGTATAGGTCGAATAGTTGGATATTTTGATGAAAAACCGTAAAAATGTAATATAAAAATATTTTTTTTGATTTTTTGTCTATTGAAATAAATTTGTAATTAAATTTTATTTTATTTTTTATTCTAAAAAATATAATAACAGCAATTTTACATTGATAATTTATTTTATAAATCAAAAAATCAGTAAATAGCTCGGCCGAATGGATATTTTGACGGAAAATCATGAAATAGAAACGTCCCAATATTTTTCAATTTTTTTTTTCCTGTTGAAATAAAAAAAAAAAAATAGCTCGATTACATAGATATTTGATGGAAAACTACTAAATAAAAATTTTTTTAACAATTTCTGTATTATTTTCTATTGAAATAAATTCGTAATCAAATTCTCCATTCTCTCGATGAAGTAAGCATGCATAATTCGACATTGTTAATTTTTATTATTAATAAAAAAATGAATTAAATCGACCAATTAATTGGATATTTTAAAGTTGAATTTTTTTTTTTCGAATTTTTCCTTACTGAAATAAATCGTCAATTAAAATTTTCCACTATATTAAAAAATATAACCACTCAAATTTCACTTAAATAAGCCATATTTTCAACAAAATAAATAATAAATAATTTGATTACTTGGATATTCCGATGGTAAACTACCAAAAAAAAAAATTTTTTTCAAATAAAAAAAAAAACAAAAATAGACAAACGCAAGTGAGACAGAGAACGAACTATTGAACCAAAACAAATGCCTAGATTGGAAACAAGAGAAAAACGGCTCCTGTGAACCATAAAATTGTTGACCAGGGGTTTGGATACGTCCGATAAAGCTTTAAATACGAATTAGTGGTGGAGTAGAGCACGTGGAAATAGGATGGACAGAGTGATGTGTCGCTCTCTTTGCTTCCCCCATCGAATGTATATAAATTGCATGTATAGATGGCGAGTATATTGGTTGATATTTTTACCTGTTATACAGTCTATAATACCGAGTGAAAGCAGGCAGTCACGGTTGACCGATCGAGCACAACGAGTTAAATACAAAATTCGATTGCAACCCGACGCACGTCCTAGTGTATTTATAATTGCTGGCGAGCTTATTTAGTCCAGGGGATATCTCGGTAACGCCTGAACGAACGTGCGGTTTTACGGTTTACGTTGATGCAAATTGTTCCCGCTAGGGAATCCATACCAACGCTCTAGTATCGCAGATTAAAAATCATGGAGGTATCCCCATCTGTACCGAGATCGAATAGAACAAAAAATTTAATTGATAGTTAATACACGCTTTTTTAATAGTCTAACGATACATACGATATTATATTCCAATTTCTCGGATATAACAAAGGTATTATAGTGTTTCAATAGTAGAAAAAAAATTTTTCAACCCTCTGACATTGATTTAAAAATCGTCGGTCACCATTCAAATCAGAAAATTCCCAGATTTTATAAGAAATAATTGTACATTTTGTTGTTTAACCCTTTGCTTTGCTATGAAACTTTTTTTAGAGTTACTTTAAAGTCTAAAAAGGGCCCAAAAAAATTTGCAACTCTCTGACACTAGTTTAAAGACCATCAACCACTTCCTAAACTCAAAAATCCCGGGATTTTACGAGAAACAATTGTGCTATTAATTGTTTAGGTTGTTTTTTCGCTATTAAATTTTTTTTTAGTTAACGTAGAATCTAAAAGTTACCCAAAAAAAAAAAATTGCAACCCCCTGACACCGTGTAAAACTCAAATTCATGG
Organism: Macrocentrus cingulum; assembly: GCA_002156465.1. Classification (NCBI taxonomy): domain Eukaryota; kingdom Metazoa; phylum Arthropoda; class Insecta; order Hymenoptera; family Braconidae; genus Macrocentrus; species Macrocentrus cingulum. Next base: position 115,857 of record MVJL01009330.1, on the reverse strand, counting down.
ATTTTTCGAAAAAATAATTATGCAATACATTGTTAAATCATTTTTTTTTTTTTTTTGTGATAAAATTATTTTTTTAATTCACTGTAGTATTTAAAAAATATCTAAAATAATTAATAATCCTTCTGACAGCCCTTTCAACCCTTAAACATGTTGATAAACGACAAAATAAGATTTTAAAATTTTTTATAGCACCAAAATAATTTAAAAAAATATATATTTCCTAATTTTTTATCATTAATTGAACTTGAATAATTATTTTTACATGATAAAAACAAAATAAATAATTTTTTTCTAACTTAAAATTAATTTATTTATCCCTTAAAAAAATTATTTTATATTTCAAATCTTTAAATATATTAATAAAATATAAAAATATCGTTTAGAATTTTTTTCCTTCCCCAATTTAAGGAGAAATAAAGCATCTAAAGATGTATTAGAAGTATTTTTTAAGGATTTTCAATAAAATTTATAGTTATTCTGAACGAAAACAGAAAAAATCCGAGGTATAAAAGGCATTAAAAATCAGAGAGTACATTTATAAGCACACAATGGCTCTAGCACACTAGAGTTGAAATAGGTCGAATATGTGCATTAGATAAATAGTATACAGGTGCAAAAATGGGGAAAGAGGAGTTGACGAGCAAGTGGGGAGCTATAACGGCCGTCTAAATTCCTCTAACGACCGGATGCAATTTAATGCAGCATCGTCGTGTGTGCTATCATCTCCCCTACTGATGCAATATCTTTCAAGTCTCCTAACACATAACCCACGTCTAGTTAGTGCGGAATGAGCTGTTGATAAATCTCTCTGCTCTGACTCTCCTACCTCGCGCTCATGAAGGTTCGTTTACTTTCGTGTAGCCCCTGTTGCCGCCGCGCTTTATCTATACTTTCCTCGCGCTCCGTCGCTCTATGTCGGCCATTTCTCGTTCCCTGCCCCGGGAATTACACACCGCCAAATTGTAATTTTGTCCCCGGGCCACGAGCGAATTATTTCACGTTTCGTGGTACAAACCAGTCGACGAAATCACGTCGTTATGCAGCTGAGTACTAGTGAGCATCCGTTTTTTTTTTTTTTGTGAATCAACGTGAAATTTGTGAATATCTTAGAATTTACTGTACTATATCATTAATATCTTTGCTGCATTCATTTTTGACCTACTTAATTCGTAGACTAATTTTTCCCGCGGTGATATCGAAAAAATGCCATTCGGCACGTCGGAAAGTCAAAATTCACCAAAAATGACTGTTTCTACGTGTTTTCACCCTCTGGATGACCTCGCCTGATTGGAAGGATGTGCCTAGCGTATTTAGGAGGTAAAGATACATCGAATGGTGTATAAAAAACCAAAATCCATCGATGTCTTCTTATTGAAAGGCACGTGAAAAGGTCAAAATCCACCAAAAATGACTATTTCTTCGTGTTTTCTCCCCCTGGATGACCTCGCCCGATTGAAAGGATGTCCCTAGCGTATCGAGGAGGTAAAAAGACATCGAATGGAGTATAAAAAATCAAAATTTATCAATATCTTCTCATTGAAAGGCACGTGGAAAGGTCAAAATCCACCGAAAATCACTATTTCTTCGTGAAAGCAATTTCAAAAATGTTCTTTTTCCATTAAACGTTTCAAAAATCATTATTAAAATTATTCCAAAAAAAAACATAAAACTGTATTATTCAAACAAGTAGATTAATTGATTTCAAGCAATCAGAGATTATATAATAGAAAAAAAAAAAAAAACATTTCATCCACGTTTTTATAACTTTCGAGTGGAAGAAAAAAAAAATAAAAACAAAAATTGATTTTTTCCAGACTGCACTGGTGTGTGTCAAGGGACACTGAACTTTCTATGTAATTAACTAAATTAATTAGTAGAAGGGCGAAAAGGAGAATCGATATTTCGCAACTTCTGTTGGAAGATGTTCTGCTACATGCATAAGTTTACTATTAAAGGACCAAAGTTTTGTCGAGTAAAATAAGGCGATTATCAATCAAATCTATCTATTATAATCTTAGCAAATTTTATTGCAATATCAGCAAAAACAAATTGGCGTGAAATTTTATGAGATAAAAATTCCGACAAATTGAAAATAAATGACAAATTTGATAGGGCCACTTGGTAGTAAATAAAAAAATTTTTAATCGATCGAATTGTAGTACAGGGAAATCGAGTGAAAGACCCGGTCAAGAGGCTTCAAGAGGAAAAAATAATCCACAAGTGTTGGAAAAAAAAATTTTTTTTCTATTTTTTTTTTTTTTTTTTCCACTAACTGCACACCGTGTATTTGAGTTCTGAACTGTTCTGTACTGCGCTGTGCAGGCCTTTGATGGCATATCAGAGGTAAATTCGACTTTGCTCTTTGACAGCACGGGCTATAAATTGACGACAGGGCGATATATGAGTCTGCCGAGGGCGAAAACCAAAGCCATACTATTTTTACTAATCAAAGAAACTTGCTGAAAGCTAATTCATAACTTAGAAGAAGTTCTTTATTCATTAAAATCTATACTTTTATCTACTCCAAGCTCAGATAAATATTATCCAAGTGTTCAACAACCTCCTTATATCCATATTGATAAAATAAATAAATTTCTAATAAAAAAAAATCTCAATTGTTTTTCTTGGAAAAAAATTTTTTTTTCATAATTTAGTTATTCATTTTTTTTTATACGCAATTTTAGTCGAAAAGTTCTGTTTTTTTTATAGAATAATTATTTTTTTAATTCACCGTCCAAAAAAACTGATTTGTAATTTTTTTTTTTTTTTATGAAAAAATTTTTTTCCATTAAAAAAGAATTATATATAATTTAATTGATTAATTAAATAAATTAAAAAAGTAAATTTATTTATTTATTTGAAATAAAAAGTAGATAAAAATGGAAATTAAATTTTTTTAAGTAGCACAAGTCAACAAATCGTCAGACAAATCAACATTTTACATATTGTACGATCAATAATGTTATAAAATTCATATTTCTAACAATTTATTTATTTAGTTTTACTAGCGAGTAGATAAAAAACAAATATATGACGGAATTCCATTTTTTATCATTAGCAAGTAGTACAAGTCAACGAACCACCGGACGAATTAATATTTTACATATTGTACAGTCGATAATATTGAAAAAATTTATACTTCAACTAATATTAATAAATAAAATAAGAAAATAAAAAATAATTAACCAATACAACCGATTTCCGATATCAAAAATAGAAAAAAAAAATTTTTCCATCATAAATTTTTTTTTTATTAATTGATTCGAGGAGTTTCATCAAGCGATTATAATAATGTTTTTTTAATTTCAGAAAAGTCTAAAAAACAGATTGTTTATTTTGTCATGAAAAAAATTTTTTTTTTTAATAAAAATAAATAAATAAAATTTATTTAACTGCATAAATGTATTAAGAGTGTAAATATATCCAACTAATTGTGCCTAAAAATCGATTGAAAAACCGAAATTTTATTAAAATTGCACTCTGAATCAGCAGTAAGTAGTACAAGTCAAAAAATGGTCGGACAAATCAATATTTCACGTATTTTACTGTCTTTAATTGTAAAAAATCAATATTTTCAATAAATTGTAAAAGCTTTTAAATAATTTTTCTTTGATTTTCAATAAATATTCGTAAAACTCGCTCAATTCCATCGGATCAATGATGTCATTAATAGATATATAAGCGATTTGTCGCGTAGAACCACTCCTCCAATTGGCATTCGAATAAATGTCGAGTATGCGGATGTAATAAAAATTCTACAAATGCCTTACCATCGAATACGTGATGAAAATTATAATTATAGATATATTTCTATGTTTTTTATATTTTTTTTCGGCCACAGTCAATTAAAATCAATAACCCAGAAATTTTAAATTTTACAAAAAAAAAAAAACAGTGAAAAAAAAAAGAAATCTTTCAACAATTTTTCAAGAAATAAATATTTTTTTTTCTGTTGAGAAAAAAAAAAAAACATATTTATTCAACTTATTACAGTTTAATAATCAATTTTGTTTTTATTTGTCAAAAAGTTTTTATATAAAATCATCAAAAACTCAAAGTTGAAAAATTTTTTTATTTATCTCAGTAATTATGCTGAGTCTGGTAGAAACTTATTTTCATAAAATTTCGAATTTTCTAGCGATAATGAGCGCGAAAAAAAAAAAAAACCAGAGAAAAGCAAAGAAAACGTTAATTATAAAATTTCAGATTTTTCAATAAGAAAAAAAAATCAAATTAAAATGAAATTTTTTGCCTTTACATCAAGCATTCCAATTTAAAAAAAAATTAACAAACAAAAACCACCCTAAAAAAATATTAAAACCCTTTATAAAGCAGTCGTGCTAATAAATCCCCATAAAAACCTGGCGAAAAAAAAAAATTCACTAATTGTTTTAATTCAAAAAAAAAAAAAACGACCGAGTTAAATATAGGTAAATCACTTAAGTAGAAGGATCAAGCTGGAGAAAACATCACGAGAGGGTGAATGAACAAAGATGAATTCTAAAAACCTACGTGCCGAGGAGTAAAACGAGAGCGTTAGAATATATAAAATTGAGTATAAGAAAAAAAAATCGCTCGAGAGCTTTGTTGAAGCATCAGAGGGCATTTTTTCCACAATGTTAAATGCCTGCTATTGAATGAGAATGAAAAAGGAATGTTATATATATTGGGACGCGCGAGGGAGGAAAATTCTGGAGCGCGAGTGAGTGAGGCAGTTTGAGAGATAAAGGAGGCTTTCGCTAATGGCCTGGATCACTTGCTACCTGATACTCTCTACCAGTGCAGTCACGACGACGCGCGAGCGCATCGCCACACAAGTGGCATCAGCAGCATTTTACCTCATCCACAAACTCGTCTGCTTTCAATCATTTGAATAATCATTATATGCACCGACGTTCTTCGCAAACGAATGCGTTATTGAAGATTCAAGGGCCTCTTGTGTTTATCAATTATCTCACGAGCTTAAATTAATTCATTTATACTGCATAATAATTCAATTAACAATTTATTAACACATAGAAGATTTTCTCAAAATTTTCACCTCAATGTACATGAAAAAATTGTTAGAAAAAAAAAATAACTGAAAGTAAATAATGTGGATTAGTTGGATTTTAGACAGTTTCACATAAAAATAAACCAGATAATTCATTAAATAAAATTGTGTAATAATTTTTTTAATTAAATCACAATCTCCCAAACAAATTTGATTGGTTCAAATTATCAAGTTACGTCGATTAATTGGATTATTTCTTACTGCACTTCTAAAAACCTGTATTTTAAGGGTTTCCAGATAGTTTTACACAGAAATAAAGTCAAATAGCTCCTACAAAAAATGATACCTTAATTTTTCGATAATTTTCTACCTTAAAAATGTTGAAATAAATAATTAAACCTGATGAAAGAGTCGTTAAAACTTAACTAAATTGATGGGATCGGCGATTGAATTGATCGTGTCTATAAATCGAACCACAAAATTTCCTGAGCACCCACCACACAGTGAGGCATTCGCGCATATATATCTACTCAGCATCACCACAAAATTATCCTCCCCTCGTCCATCAACTCATCGCCAAGGGGGCGCAAGCATATATAGAGCGCGGTGATAAGTCAACGACGCCTCTGTGAGCCAGCCATAGAATTTAATAACGCCCAGGGAAAAGGGTGGCACCCAAACCCGGCCCCCTTTTATGCCTAAGACATGGATGTAATCTTGGGCTAACTCGTACGTTAAGAAGAGACGGGAGAGGACACATTCCACCAACTAAGAAACGTTCGGGCTGTCCCCACCGCGCGGCTTTTAACGTCTTATATCCTGTACAGGATGTGTGTGCAGGGTATAAGGCCTTATTCCCCTCTCGCACACTCAACGACATAATTCTAATTTTATTATCAGTGCTAGGCGCGCGCGCCCGCGCGTTTACCCAACAAATTTATGGGAAATTTTTCTTATTAATTTTCATAAGTTCGACAACGCATGTGAGCTGCTATACAAAGCATTACTGGCGTGGTATAACAAGGGCTAAAGAAGCACCACTTTTATGTGGAACATTCCTCATACTGCTGATGGCGTATGGTATACAGTGTCATATTCTTTGGTTATATTGAAAGAACCCGAGCGCCGTCCATCCTTGCGCCGCGCAATTCATCAAAGTTTGAAACTTTCTGAATTTTAAGAACGACAAACATTTTTTTTATCAACTTAAAATTTTTTTTTATCAAGTTTAAAGATATATTGAGATTTTTAACTAAAGAATTTTGAATTATTTTTATTTTTTATGTTGATAATTTTATGTTAATAAGATTTAATTGTGAAAAAATTAGTTGGATATTTTATTAATTAGTTTAAAATTACTATTCTGATGTTTTTGAATGAGAAAAAAATACGAAAAACCATTGTTTTTAATTCAAAAAATTTTTTAAATCAATAAAAAGACAGTAAAAAATTTTATAATTTTATAAAAATTAATATGAAAATTTTTTAATATAAATTCTGTTTAAATAATTGAAGAAACCATTGAGTTCTTATGTTAATACAAAATTTTAAGCCTGCAATTCACTTGAAAATGCAGTTAGAATTGAGCATAAATTTTTTTGTCTAAATTTTTTTTTGAATTTCTTTTAAAAATTTTTTAATACATTGTTTATTGTTAGAAAATCCTTAGAAATTGTTTGAGGATCTATTTTTTTATACCTCCTGATAGATATACAAATTGCGCGCATTTTTTTTTATGTGAGATTTTATTTTTTTTCCGATTTTTTATGTTTTAGGTTTGCGTTCCCGACCAGATCAGACTTAGCTGTAGGTATATGGATCGGTTTGAAAATCGATCCAACGACTCGATTAAAGAGGACACGAGTACTTAAAAAAGGACATAAAGATGCATGACACCGAGTGTTAGAGTGTGTTTTATGGGTTAATCATGTATTTTATTTTTGTAGTTGAAAAAGAAACGCGACATAAATTTGAATGGAGTGACACCAGCACTTATTATTGGGGAATATAAATGTCCTCAGAATATCTTACTAATGTATTTTATCGATTTCAGAATTTCCATGTCTTCCAAACAGCAAAAATAACCCCAAGGCATCCGCTATCCATCATTAACCCTCATTTTTTTATCGAAAATTCATAAACTAAAATTTCTAAAAAATTTTAAAATTGAAAAATCAATCATTTGCTATTGAAAAAAAATTTTTGTACGTTATTTAAACATCCAAATTTATCAAATTCAAAATTCATTTTCTTTTATAACCGCCATTTTATAGGTGCTTTAATTAAATATCATAATACCAAGTATACTTTATAAAGAAAAATCAAGTCGTAAAATTTGAAAAAAAAAAACAAAAAAAAAATTCTTCATGGACGCAAAATGAGTTAAAAACATCAGAATTAATTTCGAAACACACAAAAAGATTAATCTAATTCTACGTAATGATAAAATATTTTTGAAATCATTTTTTTCATTAAAAATTAACCTTATTCTATTATTCAAATTTTTTTTTTCAACTTGAGATACTCCAGTGAGAATTTCATGTGACTTTAAAAATAAATTAATAGGTCACGCTATATATACAACACCTATATTCTGTATTTTTACCTGCCGATCATACATCATAATATTCTGGCGGACGATGAACGTTTTTTTAAATCGATTTTCGATTGCCATCAGAAGTTTCAACTGTGCTATTCATAAATCTGACGTGCATACAGGTTGCTTTGGGATTTTACTTCCTGTTATTCCACCCGCTTCATACAAAAAAAAAAATTTTTATTATAAAAAAAATGTTTTCAGATGTTTATCGATTTTTACTTTCATTATCCTAATATTTGTTTAATAAAAAAATTGTTTTTTCACTATACTATATTTCTAAAATAAATTAAAACAATTAAAAAATATTTTTAAAAAATTTATAATGCATAAAAAATGATTTATGACAAATATAAAAAATTTTTAATTTCAATAAAAATTAAAAAAATCATGAAAAAAACAGTAAAATTACACTTAAAAATTGTAAAAAGTAGTAATAGCAAGTTATTTTATGACTTTTGTCATATCCTAATAAAAATTCTTGTCCGACATGATTTATTCTCACATTTGACGAGTAATAAAGAAACTTTGTAATATGTAAATTGAAGAATTTCAAATAGTTGATAAATGACTCCAGAGGATACCCAAGAGGTAGTTGAAGTTCATACATAACTAAGTGTAATTATACGAAGGAAATTAATATGGACGGACTATAGAGAATGGAAGCGAGAGACGAGAGATTCAACAGAGGGAAGTAACTTTATGGATGACAGTCACGTAAAAAGTCTCTCTCGCTCTTTCAGTAAAAACACTGTCCCAATAGGCAAGATGATACGCCAACCTATCTATATTATAAAAGTCCGAGAAATCTAGAGGAATGAACGAAATGAGAGATAAAACCTTCAGATCGTTTAGTGAATTAACAATTATAATATGCGATTAGGATTCTCATCGTTAGCATAAGTGCCCGTCAGCGTCGCACTACTATATAAAACTTTTAAGGCGGATGGAATAATTTTCTGCGGTTTCCAACTCATTCTAGAATCTCTAATACACCTGGCAAAAGACTTTTTAAACACTAGAATTTTTTTTAAAAATTCGATAATTATTTTTTAACGACAAATGTCAAATGAAATTTGAATAAAAATATATTGCAAGCTGGAAAAGAAATTTTTTTTTCGTCTGATGTAACGATATCTACGTATGATAAGGCCATGAAATGTTAAATAAATAATTTGTACCTTTTATGAAGCTGTTATCAACGAGTTTGAATGCAGAAAGATTCGAAAAATTACTCAGAGATGTCGCAGGATATTCGGCGCAGCACATGAACGGATTTTTCGTCTGGTAAACTGAAATTAAAAATTTATTTTCGATTAGGAACATGTAATCCACTGTTTTGTTAATTTATAAAAGTATAAAATTAAGAGCAACAATGAATTGCGTGATTAAAAAATTGTATGAATTATTAATATGATGAAAAATCGTTTTTTGACCATGAAAATTCATTATTTGGTGAAAACTATTGAAAATAATATTAATAATTGCAACAAAGTATTTAATTAATATTTAGGATTAATTTTGAGACTGAAGTAAAATAAAAAAAATTTTATTTGTGAAATTTTCCAATTTGTCAATATACACCACTTCGATATTCCATGATTTTTGTCATTTTTTTTAATTTTTGCTAATAACTCGATAAATAAGCAAGATATCGAAAAATATTATTCTAGTTAAATGATTGGGAATCAAATTCCCCACAAAAAATGAAGAATAAAATTTTTTGATATTTCTGTTAATTCTTGAAATATTGTCGATTTTTCAAAATTTTGATTTTTCAAAATATTTCAAAAACAACTCAAAATATCAAAAAAAACTCACTCTACATTTTTTATCAGAAATTAAATTCCCTATCATTTAACATTCATAACATTTTTCGTTATTTCGCTTAGTTACCGAGATATCGGTAAAAAACCAAAAAAATCATAAAATCGTAAGGGCGTACCCTTTCAAAATTTTCAAAAAAAAAAAATTTTTTTTTTCCTGCATTAAATATCTTAAAACTTATTCTTTAAACACTTTTTCTCATGTTTTCTCACAAATTCACATTTTAAATCAATTTTTACAGTAAAAAAATACAAAATACAAGATTAGTATAAAAAAAAATTTTTTTTTCGAAATTTAGGGGTGTTTAAAATTTTTTTTCGAGCTCAACATGCCATCTTGTTGAGTATACCTAACTAAAAATTTCATTACCGACCGCTTTTAACCGATTTACCATCTCAGATTGTCCGGATTTCTCACCGTTCGACAGTTCCGACACTTCCGACCCGAGCGTTGGCGGCCTCTAGCGCTTCTATCGCCCACTACAACCCCCCTGTTGGAGATCATGCTTGTTCCAATACCGACCTTCATCGAGAGCCTGCATTTATATCCAACTCAAACTCGCGCAGACGATTCAGTCTCTGCTTGGGACGTGAACGTGAAAGCATGGGGTTCAAAGCGAGAAGCCTCGAGCTGCTCACGACTCTTAATTGACAATCACAACGCGTGCGAGCAATAAATTTCAACAACATTAACACTAAACAAGCCTAAAAAAATATTCTACATAATTAAAAAAATTAATTTCTCAAAAAAAATCCAGTTGTCATTGCGAAAATGTTTAAAAATGCTTGTGAAAAACTTTTCAAGTGAATGAAACGTGAAAAATTATAAATAAATAAATAGTACAAGTATGACTTAATGGTTTTAAAAATAACCATAAATAAAAAGACTGAAAAATTATTAGTGTGAAGAGAAAAAAATCAGATCCTGCGCGGGTGTGTTGGACTGTAGTCGGCGCGCAAGGGCAGCTACCTACTCGCGTGGCATATCCCTAGAACCCAAACGCAGCTGGATAATAACGATTAGGTGAGTTTGCATCAGTGTGTTTATCGTTAACGATTTATCGCACGTATGTACTTGACGATTTATTATTCAGCGTGTTGCTCGCCGCCGCCGCGACTTCCTCGGGCGACTGCATTGATGCCGACGGGCTCACTGCGGTAGATATTAGCAGTCGGCAATTATCCGAACTCTTTATTGATATCGAGAAAAAAAAAGTCTAATCAACGCTTTTGTTTTTTACTATACGAATATATTCAATTTCAATCAGAATTGATTGGTTGACAGCGATTAATTTATTCTACGGAAGTGAAGATATTATTTACATTTTTTTAATCACTATCAAAAAACTTGATAAAGTCATTTTCAATCATTAGAATTAATTAACAATAAAAAATAACCGCAAAAACGATTTTTTTTTATCGATCAATTATTAGACAAAAAATTTTATAATTAAAAAAATAACGAGAAAAATCAATCAAAATTTTTTTTAAACAATAATATTTATTTTTTAATTAATAAGAGTAGAATATTATTGTTATTTCCAATAAAAACAATAAAAAACTATCAAAAAGTATTTTTTTTTTCTAGTTCAAATAAAAAATTTCGTGAATTAAAAAATATTATTTTTTATTTATTACATAAAATAAATTTTTTTTATCAAACAAATGTCTAGTGTAATATCTAATCTCAATAAAAAATGTAAAAAAGCATTGATATAATCGATTTTTTTAATCTTCAATGAAATAATACACTGTTATCTCAAATTTATTGATAAAAAAATATTTTAATCTTGTCTGCAGTAATTTAAAACGCATAAGATTACTCATGAGTGACATAAAAACATAAAAAAGTTGATAAAAAAAAATAAAAATAAATTTCTATGTCATGGAATTTATATTAATAAATTTTTTTTTCTCAAAATAAAAAAAAAAAATCAAAATCATGAAATTCAACATAAAAAAATTTTTTTTTAATAGAAAATTCCTAATAAATTACGATATCCAGCTAAACCTTTGATTTTAGTCCTAAAAATAAATGCATTGAGACTGAGAATTCAATGGGAAAAAAAGAGGTACACTAACAAGCAAAGAGAGATGATTGCACAACAACAACGATACATAATTCTTATCATTATTCTCATTAAGGCCGATTGGCGATTTACTGGCAGGGAAACAAGTGCGACTGATGACGCAGTCAACTTCCTTGCACTCGCGCTACAATCATACCCACCCAGAATGAGAAGAAGAAAAAAATGCAACAAAAAACTTAATAAAATTGTTTCGTTGAATTCAATTAAATCCTCATAAAAGAGTAAAAACTATAGAAAAATATTAACTCTCAATTTCCTCCAAGTACAAGTATGAAAAATCCGAGTATTTCCGAGCAGTCTATTAACTTGAAAAAAAAAAAAAAATTCTCTACCCACTCCTTGGTAATTAATATATCCGAGAAGAAGAAAAAAATTCCAAGAAAATTTTTTCAATTGAAAAAAAAAATCGAATTTTCAGATGGAAAAAAAAATTGTTTTGCATCAAATAAGCTGCTGCATAATCGTTGCTGCTTGACTGTACGGTTAAAAGTGAATGGGGGACCGGCTCATTCACAAGATTTTCTTGCAAGAGGGGTTCGCGCGCGCGTTGTGTGTTGCGGTCGGCCAGTTTCGTAACTTCCTACACTGCGACGCGACGTTTAAGCTCGTGTCTACACACTCAATACGAATTATCTAGACAAGTTATTATCGACATTAGTTGCAAAAATGTCTATAAACATTTAATTAATATAAAAAAAAATTTTTAAACAGCCCTCACGTCATTTTTTAAGGTAGATAAAAATTTTTTTCATCCATCAAAAAGTCCATTTTACATGACGTATAAAAATTATATTTAACCGTCGATCTAATCATTAATTGAATTATTAAACACTCGAAAATATCGATAAGAAAAAAAAAAACAAGATCATCTAGAGACAGTCTGACCGATCAAATCCAAGAACAAATCGATTATATTATTTTTTTGAATGAAGAAAAATTTCTCAATCAATTGTCATCATTTTAATTTTTTCTATTCGATTATTTATCGTTTAAATATTGTTTTTAACTATTTTTTAGTTATTTTATTTATTAAAGTATATATTAGAGTGTGTGTTTATGAGCGTAAAAGACTGTGTGCCGTTTTATTCACGGATTTTTTGATATTAAACGATCCGTGAGGTCTCAATCACGTCCGCTTATTATAGCTCGACATTACTACGAAGATGATACGAATACAAATCGATTGAAATAAAACTAAAAAGAAATTTTCATCTCAATTTCGTTGAAAATCAATCAAAACAATTTTAAGAATATCTTTCAACCCTAAAAAAGTCAGCAAACTAATTTGAAGCACGATAAAATAAATAATTATAGCACAAAAAAGGTGTACAATAATTTTAAAAAAAATTTCCTTCAATTGAAACTGCGTCTTTTTGGGGATTTTGAGAGTTTTCTGAGGAAAAAAAAATTTTTTTATTCTTTATATCGAATTTTTTGTAGTAAATTCTGAATTTCCCTTATCTCTTTTGCGAGCTTGACTTCCTGTGTCTCATAGGCCTTCAGTAAATGAGTTCAAATGAACGAGTAACGACAATGCGACAGTAATTAGATTAACGTGGCAGCGTATCTAGGGTCTTGGATCTACTAGGACAGTTTAAGCTTGTTACAGAAGTCGAATAACCGTCCAGTTTCTTCGCATAACTAGTTCCACGAGTATATGATTAATTTATTATTTAACATTGCAAAATTTGGGTCAGATTTAAAAAAATCAAGAGTCGAAAAAAAAAAAGTTTTAATTTTTTAGACGATAAATTACGTGCTGCTTTCGAGTGAAATCGATATCTCACTCATTCCCTTCGTATATACGCACAACCACTTTATATCACGCTAAGCAGTTAAGAGGATACATTCAACATCAGTGGATGGATTACATACATTTCAATCGCTTATATTAATTTATTTCTTTAGCAAAATTCAGTTTTTACATATGAAATTGAATAAATAATAGTTCTAAACCAATTTTCTAGTTTTAACTAAATGTTCTTTACCCGATTTTTCATTCTGATTTTTAGAGAAATCGGTTGAAGAATTTTTTTTTTTTTTTTAACAATTATTTACCGATTAAATTTTATATTAAAAAAAAAATCTATTTTATAAATTTTTTCTACATATTTTTATTTTCTTATTCAATAAATAATAATTTTTTTGATAATTTTAAAAAGTTTTTTCTTTTAAAAAATGAAAATTTTCTCAATATTTTCATTAGAAAAATTTTAAAATCGATTTTTCGTCCTGATTTTCATAGAAATAAATTAAATAAATTTTTGTATTATTATTTTTCAATAATTTTTTATTTAATAAAATAGTTTTACAATTTTTTCATACATTTTTTCATTTGCTAGATCAATAAATAATTATTTTTTTATGGTTTTTAATTTTTTTTTCTCGTTAAAAAAATTGAAATAATTCTAGGATTTATAGTTAAAACAATTTTTGCAGATAAAAAACAACGAAAATGTCGGTGCTATTGGAAGCAAGGCCATACCGGCCATTCAAGTCCTCGGAGGAGTACTTGATAGCAATGAAAGAGGATTTAGCCGAATGGTTGAACGCGCTTTATCCCGAGTTGCGAATGAATCTGGAAAATTTTATGGACCGACTGGACACAGGAGTAGCACTTTGCAAGGTAAATTTCACACGTATAAACTCCATATACATGCACAACTCGACGCCTGAAGACAAATAATAAACTGACACGACGCATATAGAGAAGAAATTTTTTTTTCCTGCGTGAATAATACGAATTACCGTTATACAAAATGCAATGCAGACACTCTCGGCCAATTGCGCGGGTATACAATCGAAATACCCGCACATAAGTTGAATGAAAGAAAAATCCTGTAAACGTATGCGCTCCAGGCGCGCGCGTTCTTCCCTCAAATATCACTCTATTTTCTCTTGGCTTTGAATTATTTACTGTTAAGCTGTTCAAGAGGCCTCTGCATGTGCAGAATATCCAACTAAAAACCCTACTCTTCGGTGGATGATGCGTCAGCGCGACAGAGAAAGAAAAAAGAGAGGATGTGTGTATGACGGTGGACGGAAACTCCGCACCATCGCCGTTTGCATACGTGACTGCAATGTCTAATTGACAGTCAGACTGTCTAACACTTACGAAAACACAACATGGGACAAAAGAACGGGAAAAAGAGCCAAGTCGGCCGCGCTTTTCACCGGTTCAATGCTTCTATCTTCACAATTTTTAACATAAAAACACCCATAAGACTTTTATTTTGATGATTTTGAAGAAAGAAAAATTTTTTCATCCCCATTAGCATCATACAAAAATATTTTTTTAACAAAATTTAATTGAAAATTAGAGAATAATATCGTTAAGATCAAATTTTAATACAAAATTTTTTAATAAAAAATAGTTTTATTATAAATTAATGTTTTTAAATGAAATATTCGTCATTTAAAAAGTTTAAAAAGTCTAATATTGTGATAAAAAAAAATTTCTTTACATGTGAAAATTGTTTTTTAATGATCATTCAAGGCCATAATTAATTATATGATTCAACTAATCTATAGGTTTGATGGTAAAAAATATTTTGATAAAAAATTTCAATGTCTAGATTCTTTTAAATGTTTAATATTGTGTTGTAAAAAATTTTTTACCAGTTAAAAATGAGATATCTCATCGTTAAATTATCATCCAAGGTTATAATTAATTATTTAGTTCAACTAATCCAAGTTTTTTTATGGCAAAAAAATTTTTTTCTGAAAAAATCAGACTCTTAGGTTTTCTAAAAAATTTTTTTTTATCACAATATATCACAGTATTTATCAAAAAAATTTTTTTACAAGTGAAAAACAAGTTTATCTGATTAGACCAATGATTCAAGTGGTTATATATAAATTTAGAATATTATTTCTGAATGATTTAATAGCGTCAAACAAGTTAGATAGCATATTACAAACTGATATCTGGTCTAACAACTGTTTTATAAAAATCTTTTCAATGCAGACGGTAATTTTTGTCACTTTTGTAGGATGAAATTTATTAACCGAAAGGCAGCACGCGTATATATTCAATGAAAATATTCAAATCGTTAATCATAATCACATGTACTTAAAACTATTTCAAACACGTTGCTATTTTATTCTCCGCAAGAAAAGTCGATCTATTTACTATTCATGTAAATATATAGACGATATAATATGTTAGAGAAATAAAAGGATCAAGAGTTTATATAGTGGAGAGCAAAAAGGAAATAAATCGTTGCGCCTATAATCCGTAACCGGCGCAACCAGAATTAACGAGTGCGTAACTAGCCATTGAGTAGGCTTGATTCCATCCACCTCCTTTACGTCATTCAGATTGCAAATAATTCCTACAAGCTACTTATCTTGACGGAAAAAATTGTTTTTAACTTATTTCAATAAATTTCAACAATATTTCGACCTTTAAAATAATTTCAAACTCAAATTTTTTCAAAGAAATATCAGAAAATATTTTTTTTTCATCTTGAAAAAAATGAAATTAAATTTTTTCTAGTTGTAAAAAATTTATTTTTTGAATAAATCTTCGATGAAAAACATTTTTTAATTTGTATTAAAATATTTAAACAATATTTTGACGGTTAAAATAATTCCAGGCTTGAAAATTTTCAAAGAAATTTCAGAAATCATTTTTTTTTTTCATATTGAAAAAAAAAAAAAAGAAATTAAATTTTTTTCAAGCGTAAAAAATTATTCATATTGTGGATAATCTTTATGAAAATTTTGTTTTCAATTTGTATTGAAATATTTAAACAATATTTCAAAGGTTATGATAATTTTAAACTCGGATTTTTTCAAAGAAATTCAAGAAAATATTTTTTTTCGTCGTAAAAAAAAAATTAATTTGTTTTCCAGTTGTAAAAATTTTACATCGTCGGTACCAGTTGAGATTCACACAGTCATTTATTGCTAATACAACGATGGAACCATCTCCCGCTCGCCGGACATGTTTATCCCACGTTTATTATATTCTCAAGACTTCCTGTCACGTGTTAGGGCTGCCCATATGGCAGCCACTCATTCTAATAATTTCCTATCCCTATATGCATAACAAGAGCATCAGTGTTTCTCTGCAAGCATCTTTCCCTATTTTTCTATTTCAATATATATATTTTTTCTTTCATTTTAATCATTTTTTTCTCATTCAAATTAGTTAGTCAACTAAAATCATTAATATATCTACCTGAATTTTTTTTTTCAACTCCAAAATTTCATTTATATAATTTAATTCACTTGTTATGCAAAACAAACATACTAGAACAATTTAAAAATTCATAATTTCAACAAATAAATTTTTTTTGACAAAAAAATTTTTTTTGTCATAAAAAAACAAATACATTTACGTATTTTACAACTCGAAATATTTATTCTAGCTAGTGTTAATCAATAGTAATTGCATAAAACAACAGTAAAAAGGCAAAAAAAAAAATTTTTTCAACCGTTATTTCATTGATTTCCGGTTGAAAATGGGACAATTGTCACTCTACGTCTGACTCAGAACACAAATAATGTCCTAGAAAAATATAAGCCTCGATTATTGACAAAAAATAATTTTTACAACATATAATAATATTTAAAAAAAAAAAAAGGCTAAAGTAATTTGAGGTGGAAAATTAGAATAAAAAAAATTTTTGCTTAAATATTATAGAGTGCAATCACTTTGATGCATTTTAATGCAAGTGCTAAACTATTCTGAACCGAGAAGAGAGCAGAATTTCCTGCAACAATAATAAAATGAATTTAATTTCAAGTTGGCCCGATGACTCGCATACTTGAAATTACTCGACGCGCTCAAACACAGCGTTGAAATTCGTGTATGGAAGCTGTGCATATATATTTAATCACACATGCCGTCTTTGTCTCTCAGTATATTAGTCGAGAGAGCCTACTGTGGACGTACGTCTACACTCGAGCGGTATACCCAGCATAAATTCACGCCCCTGAAATATTTAGAGTACAAGAAACGATAAGTAGCGCATACATATATTTCTCGTCAAGCAGACACAAAATAATGGAGAAAGTTTGCAGCAGTTCATAGAACTATACATCCAGAAAAGTGAAATAAAACACATTAAAAAAATTAGCTGTCAATAAATTAACTTCATGAATAAATAAATAAATGAATTAAAAATATATTTTTGCCTATTTAAAAACTAAAATTTGTGAGATTTTACGGAAAATCGGTCTTGTAAAAATTTATTTATAACTGGGATAATTTTTTTTAATTACTAAAATATATAAAAAACGCTCAAATAAATTATCCACCCTCTAAGATCAATTTAAAGACCCTCCCTTACCTTCCAAACTTGAAATTCGTGAGATTTTACGAAAAATAAATTAAACAATAGATTGTTAATTGTCTTGTGTCGGGCTAGAGTAATTTTTTTAAGTTAGTATAGTATCCAAAGAGTACCTCGAAAAATTCGCGACCCCCTAAAGTTGATTTAACGTCCACTAACTACCCTCTAAACCCGAAATTTCTGAAATTCACTAACAAATTTTTATGTAATATATTGTTTATCATTTTTTATCGTGCAAAAATAATTTTTTTAAATAAGTATACTTTCCAAAGAATATCCAAAAAAATCTACAACTCCCTGAAAACAGTTTGAATACCATCTTCCACCCTCAAAACTTGAAATTAGTAAGATTTTACAAAAAATAATTAAACAATATATTGTTTATTGCTTAGAATTGCATCGAAATAACTTTTTAAGTTAGCATAGTGTCTAAAAAGTACCCTAAAAAATTCACAACCCCCTAAGTTGATTTAAACTCTGCAAACTACCCTCCAAACCCCGAAATTCTATAATTCAGCAGCAAATTGTTGTGTAATATATTGTTTATCATTTTCTATCATGCTAAAAAAATTTTTTTAAATTAATTGGATATCTAAAGAACTGCTAAAAAAATTTACAACCCTTAAATTTGATTTAAAGTCCAGTAATTACCGTTAAAACTCACAATTTCTTAAAAATCACTAATTCAACCTTGAATTTCTCGTTTCAAATAAACAATTTTAAATAAACAGTTTTTTTAGACCAAAAATATTACTTAATAAATTCAAAAAAAACTTTTAGTTGACCATCTGCTTAGATATTTTATTGACTTAATTTTAGATTTATTCACGTGTTCTAAGAAAAAAAATTTTTCAACACCCAAAAATTTATAAATAACTCTTATACTACACGATATATAATAAGGTTAATAATTTTATCACAATATAAAACCAACATAAATATGTCAATTTATACTATTTTGGACACGTAAATAAAAAAGGCGTTGCGCCACACTGACGAGGAGCCATAAACTCCAATTGTCCATTGTGGGAGCAAGTTGGCAAATAAACCACACGACACCAATTGCAGTTAATTAACGACAATAATGTGTGTTAAAACACAGAGAAACATAGACCCAACAAGTCGCCTCTCAGAACTAATAAATAAACATATTTATTTTTTGTATAATAATGACCTAATTATTTTTTTTTGTTCCCTTAGAAATATGGGACTTCACAGGTGATAATAAGGATAATCGACGGAAACATGAATTAGAAATAGTTGAAAAAAAAAAGTAGAATTCTCGCAACAAAACGTGATGTTTAACGAGTCATCATTCCGTAAATCACTTGGACGGAAACAAATCGCGAATTCTCGTTTACGAGATCGTAAACGAGACCTTAAGCGCACGTCGCTCTTGCTCCTTCAATGCATACATACACGTCGCTTCAAATTTCATACTGATGTATACTCGTGTATATATGTTTCTTCCGGGCTTTAATATCGTCTCGTTTTTCTTTCTCTTATTTCTCCCATCATTGCTTTTGTCCCGTGCACATCCTGTCATATTATTTTCCACACCTATGTATATATAGTGGCTCTATATACTCATGCAACTATACACATGATAACACGTGTCAACACTTTATTATTGGCCCATGCGTAGAAATTTTGCGTGTAAATTACTTCTCGCCAATTTAAACTCAAAAAAAAATTTTTTTTACTTTATTTTTCATTAAATTTGTTGGAGCAATCATTAGGAAAATTTTTAGGGGTACTTTTTAGACCCTGGTAGTAATTAAAAAAATGTTTTTTAGTGCTGATAAAAATATTAATCAATGTTTTATAATTATTTCTCGTCGAATAGAATTAATTTCTGATTTGGAGAGTTGTTGATGGTATTTAAAGCGTTGGTGATATTTAGGGAGGGAGGAAGGGGAAATTTTTAAACTGTTTTTTTTTTTTACCGAAAAAAAAAAATTGACTAAAAAATGTTATTTCAACCCTTAATTAATAACAGATGTTGGGAAATACATTAAAGGGTAGAAATATTTGTATTTTAGATTTTTAATAAAAGAAATAAATTATTATGTCAAAATAAACAATATAAATTTGTTTTTTTATAAAAAAAAATCATTAAAAAATTTTCTTTTCTATTTTTATCTCGGATTAAGTGTCGAAAAAAAATTTTTCAAGGACGACAATATTTTTTTTATACTTTGAATAAAGATCAAAAAGCCATTAAAGTTGAAATAAATAATATAAATTCATTTCTAATCGAAAAAAAATCAAAAATATAATTTTTCCTTTTACAAATAAAAATCAATTATCGAAGAAAAATCTCGAAGGATATTTAAAAATGTCGTATAACCTTTAAAAAACATGTGTGTTCAACTAACTAAAAAGGTGAAACGCACAAACTTGGTATACAGCTTATTCATCTTGTATATCCATATCTAGTATAGGAAATGTGCGCTTTGGCGGGCATGAAATTGAATTAGTCATAGATATTAAACACACATTTTTATACATTAAATCCACACGTTAGAGAGTAAAATTAAAAAATCAAATCTTATAAAATCACCATTTTTCATCTATCAAAACACTGTCTTTAAAAAAAATTAAAAAATCAAATCTTATAAAATCACCATTTTTCATCTATCAAAACACTGTCTTTAAAAAAAACCATAATAAATTCCAATTCAATAAAAACAAAAACAAAAAATACTTTCAATTAAATCGAACGATTAAACAAGGCTGGAAAATAACTACAAACACAATTTACATGCAAAAATGTCTGTCTGACTCAGCGGTTTTTATTTAAGTTATTGGTTAACCGATAACCAATAGTTGAAGTCCCGATCTCTTCGCATAGTGATCCGTGACCCTGCCGCTTGGACTAATTAAATCGAACGATTAAACAAGGCTGGAAAATAACTACAAACACAATTTACATGCAAAAATGTCTGTCTGACCCTCTTAAACCGTGATTATCATAATTAAATCGAACGATTAAACAAGGCTGGAAAATAACTACAAACACAATTTACATGCAAAAATGTCTGTCTGACCCTCTTAAACCGTGATTATCACTCGTGACCGTGTTAATTAAGAATTTTCCACATATTGTCCTCTATTACGTCACGCAGAAATCGCATTCTCGACTATAAATGCAATTTAATGAGACGCATTTGCATTGGAATTTCTCGCATACATCTGTTAGATGAATTAGTTGTAAAAAAAAATTTTTATAAAAACACGTGGCAGCTTAAAAGTGAATATTAAATATTTTTTTAATGTAAAAAAAAATTCTTCTCTTTGTCTAACATCAAAAAGTATCTTTTTAACGTAGCGGCAGTCTCGTTCAACGACCCCAAGGTCGACAAACAGAGAGTAAAGGGAATCCTAAAGGGGGATGATATGAAGGAGAAAAAAAAAAAAATTGTTCTGAAGCGCGCACGTCGCGCTAAACCTTTTGCTTCCGCTCGTCGCGGCTGTTATGAATGGATTCAAATGCACAGACGCGCCTAGAAGGCCTCATGTTGTGTACAGAGTAAACTTAAAATCTTGTACCCTCAACATCTAAATTTACAACATTCACAGTGTGTGTCGCACCAAGGGATATATTTTCTCACGAAATAAGTAACAAAAAAACACACTTGAAAGTCACACACAGCGTATCCTAATAATATCAAGCTCAATAATGCCCAATTTTATCGGATATAAATTAATTTAACGATTTTTCTCACAATTAATGCGATGAAATTCGATAGAAAAAAATGTTTTCCAGCAAAAATATCAGTTTAAAAAAATTGTTAAGCACTAAAAATATTTTATGAGATGTTAAAAAATGTATTAACATGTGAAAAAAATTTGGAAAAAAATATAAAGCTTTTATTTTAGTATTTAAAATATGTGTTGCACGCGCACGCTGTTTGTACAATCACATATGGTTGGAAGATAACGATAAAATACGGATCAACTGGTGGAATAGATGAATAGTTTGTGTATATTTCCTATATGCGTTAGGGTCATATTTTATATAGAACACGCGAGAATGATATCTGATATCGGCAAAAGGAAGAAAAAAATTATTTCAACACTTATGTGAACTTATAACTCGAGTTTCATCGAAAAAAAAAAAAAAAATTCTAAATGAAAAATCAATCAATTAATTGTTTATTTAATCAATAAAACGTTGAATTGTGTCCGTAATTTACTGTATAATCACAGTAAAAGTGAATTTTCTTTGTATAATAAAGAAATTTCACGGAAATCTTAACATTTTCATAAATTTTTTTTGTTTTTCAGGAATAACTCGATAAATAAACAAAATAATGAAAAATGTTATTCTTGTTAAATAATCAGTCATTAAATTCCCTACAAAAAACTTTCAACAACATTTTTTGTATTTCCTTTTGTTTCTGAAAAAATTTTAATTTTTAAAAATTTTAATTTTTTCAAATATCTCCCAAACAAAGCTAAATATCAAAAAAATTTATTCTATATTTTTTATAGAAAATTCAATTTCTAATTATTAATATTCTATAACATTTTTCATTATTTTGCTTAGTTATCGAGTTATCGAAACATTAACGAAAAAAAAAATTGATAGATGCCCTGTTCCTATTAATAGTGCGATTGAAAAAATTTTTTATTCCATAAATATAATCAAATAGAGTATTTTTATGTATAAAGGCCATATCAATAATACGCAAAAACAATAGTTAAAGTAGTTAGAATAGTTGGATATCGCTTAAGAAATAAAAAAATTCAATGGATATGACTGACACGAATAAATAATGACTAATTAGAAGTCAAGAAGACTGACAGCAATTAGTGTGAATTTTCATGGGCATTAGAAGCTGCCAAAGAAGCCAAAGGTCTTTGATCGGAGGTCGGACATGGTGTCAGACACTGTACTTCAACACTTAGACTGAGACTATAACGGGAAATATATCGACCCTAGACACGCTCCATAATGATGAATGCAAACTGCAACGCATTGTCCAAGCGATCATGTATAAAAGTTTTGTATTTATTCGTCACAGTAGAAAATATCTTTTTTATTGTCACCCTTTCCGATTGTCGATCTGACCCCAAAAACACGTAATTGTGACGTGTCCCAAGACAAAAACATCAATTCAATTGTAAGAAATTTTTTTTTTAATGAAAATTAATTCATTTTCAAGTACAATTGATTTATCTGTTTGAATTGTCAGTCGAAAATATTTTTTCCCGGAAAAATTTTACATAAAAAAAATTTAAGTGACAAGATAAATTCGCAAAATCAAATGATTCATGAGCCACCTGCGACCATTATTGCCGCATGTGTGTATATACGCAGTATAATAATTATTATTGGCTATTTCAAAGAAGAAGAAATAATAGATTGCTTGCAGCTGCGCTAAGAATATAATCTTTAACAATAATTCACTGCCAGATACGCGTTAAAATGTTTTTAAAAAATTATAAAGCATGAAAAATAAAAAGTTGGATAGAATTGATTTTTTTCAAAAAATTTTTCCGACTTCCTGGGGCGTTCCTCAGGGTTTGGAACTGTGTTCCTAGATAGAGGACAGTCTAGAGAACCTAGTAGAACTCGAGGTCTGGTCTGATTCGAGGAGGAAAAATGACGTGAAATGAATTTTATTCGATGACAACACGAAAATCGTGAATGAAAATTGACTTTCAACCAAAAAATATGGTAAATAGAAATATATTTGATGGAATCAACATGGGTGGTTGCTTCAGTTATTGTCGGAGTCACATTGTACGACGTTTTGTCGATGACTAGACCGAATATATCGTCATATAAAATATGTCAGAGGGCTCTTTGCGTCGCGCTTCACAATTTCTGTCAAAGCCACGCCGCAAGCTAAACTCGTAGGCGACTATACGTTCTTCACGCTTATTTTAGGTCACACATTACTCGCCCTGTGCATTCTTAAATGCTCAACAGAGATTACTGACACGCGTAACGCAGAGATTACACTTGGCATCAATCGTAATCCATGTCAGATATATAACCGACTTTTATTTCCGATCATTTTACGATTATTTGGTCATTGTGCTGTCAAATTTGACTCGATCATGATATTTATAACCTCGTTTTTTATTGCTAACTACATTTATAACTTATTTACTCAATTTTTTCATTGAAAAAAAAAATTTTTTCCTCTTCTCTTAACGAAAAAATAGAATTCGAGTTCCTAAAACAATTAACGATAAATTGAATGACCGAAAAATTTTATATTCAACAATATAAGATATTATTATCTCAATTATATATATTTTTTATCTAAAAAACTTAATTTAATTCACTTTATTATTCAGAAAAAATTTTTTTTTACCCAAAAAAATCATTAGAAATTAAAAAAAAAGTTTTTTTTCAATGAAAAAGAATGTTTTCTGACTTAAAAAAATATATTTATAAATATTTATTTATATTTTATGCATGAGAAAAAATTCTTTTATGTTCATAAATTGATTTCTCTTTTTATTTAATTTTTTTCCTACAAATACCAAGAAATAAAAAAAAATTATTCTGATGCAATAATTAATATAAAATCGAAAATATCTATAATAATTATATAAAAAAAATTAATTATCGATGATATAAGAATTTTGAAACATAATAATATAAAATTTGTATGCAAATGAATAATAGTAAATTGAGAAATCAGTGTCATTTAAATTTATTTTGCATGACAGGATGAATACAAGGTAGAAATTCATTTTTTTTTTAAGATAATAGCCTTTATATAATTGATGAATATTGATGTAATAATAATAGAGACAGGTTAAATAACTATCTTTTTCCTATTCTAGGGATATATAAGTGTCATGAGTGCGCAACGCAACGTTTTGAGGCATTTTTTTTGCTCGTCAAGTAAATAAAACATGCCCAAGCTCGGAAAAGACAGCGGTGAAAGGCAATAACAGGATTGAGGCATTTTTTTTGCTCGTCAAGTAAATAAAACATGCCCAAGCTCGGAAAAGACAGCGGTGAAAGGCAATAACAGGATAAACTTTTCAAATAAAAAGCTTTTGCTATACTATATACCAAATAATTATAATAGTTTGGAAAAGACAGCGGTGAAAGGCAATAACAGGATAAACTTTTCAAATAAAAAGCTTTTGCTATACTATATACCAAATAATTATAATAGTTGACGTTTGCAACTGGTTTAGTTGGTTCATTAGTACAAATAAACTTTCAAAAACAAAACAATAAAAAAGTAAAAAAAGACGACCAAACGAGGAGAAAATAAGTGTTCACATCCATCAGTTTTGTGGGAGCGCTGAGGGCTAATTATATAAATTTCACTTGACACTCGCGCGCATTGATTGCTCGCGCTACCGCGAATATACAGCATCAGATCTTATGCGGTAAATTTTCGTATACGAAAGAGGAGACAATTCTTTGCCGCACACGTCATTTATGGCATTTTGACACAGCAGTTTTTGACCGTGTGCAATTATATACCTCGACATATATAATTATCGGTTTGCCCAATTTATGTGAAACTTTCCGGAATTCCTCGTTTTTTTTTTTTTTCTTTTGTATAATTTATATACATCACTCGTGGTATTATTAATGCCATCATTTTTTATGTTGACGGTCATTGCCAATAAAAAAACATGTCCTAAATTAATCGACTCATTATTGGATATTATTTATATAGCATCATAAAAATACAATCTTGTTGATTATTGTATAAAAAAACAATATCATTAGAAAAATATTATTCATAATGTTGTTTTTAGTTGGATATCTTAGAAATCTAACTATTGCATCCGCCCTGATCATTTCGTCATTAAGCAGGCCTAAAAACCAAGAATTTTAGTATGATTTTAGTGAATACAATAAATAACAAGATATTTACTTCCATTTCGGCTACCAAATGTCATTTTTTTTTAATGTTCAGAAAAATAAAAATTTTTCATGCCGTTCAAAATGAAAATTAAACCCTAAATTTAACAGTTAACACTAGTTTACCTGATGACTATTTCCCATGAATTTGGGGTTTAGAGGATGTGCAATGATCTTTAAACCAACGCCAGGGGGTTGCAAATTTTTTAAGAGGCTCTCTAGACTCTAATGCAATTATAAAAAAAATTTCATCAGTAAGCAAAACATTTAACGCTATATTCCATCAATATTTCGCATGAAATTGGGGTTTCGAGTTTGGGGGTGCGTGCAGTAGTCTTTGAAACGACCCTCAGGGTTTCTATTTTGCCTTTCTAAATTATCTAAATTAAATAAAAAAAACCATTTCAACTTGTATCTACTTTTTTTCCTAAAAAAAAAAAAATACTTTCTATGACAAAAGAATACGAATCACTTAAAAATCAACAAACAAAAAAATTCTAAAACACTCAATATTCCCCTATAAGCATAACAAAAGACGACACAACAATACATCAAACAATTGTAACATCTGCATCAAAATATCATTCCAATATTTTTTCCACATCTCTGCGAAGACGCGTTTAATAACACACATAGAGAAAACCATTGTACAGCGCCGCATTTCTCTCTTTACTATTAACATTTATCCCACGAAACATGGCGCGCATATTCAAAGTATAACGATCAGGCAATAAATGTCAAACGCAAGTACCAAGTGAATGATGTTTTTCCTCCGTCACGAGCATGAAATCTCAATTGCAACATCATACACAGCCCCTGACAGCATAATCCATAATTATACAGATATCTATAATAATTTTTTTCCCTGTTTTTATTTTTAAATTTCTATTTGCAGCACGCAAACAATGTGCGAAAGTCAGCAGCCGACTACGTGGTACGTCGACAAGCCCGCAAGATCATGACACGATCGATAACATCGTCTCTAGCGATGCCGATGAGCCAGCTCAGCGATGTGGCATTCTTGCCAAACGCCAAGGCCGGAACTTTCTTCGCCCGTGACAACGTATCAAACTTTATAAGTTGGTGTCGCAACAGTCTCGGCATCATTGACTGTCTACTCTTTGAGAGCGATGACCTCATAATGCGAAAAAATGAGAGACACGTGATTTTGTGTTTGCTCGAGGTCGCCAGGCGTGGGGCCAAGTTTGGTATGTTGGCACCTATGCTTGTACAAATGGAGAGACAAATTGATCGAGAAATTGCTGCGGAAAATAAAGCAGCATCTAATGGAACTGATAATGATGACAGTGATGATGAATATGAGGAAATGCCTGAAGAACAGCCTTGCTTAATTTATGGACCACAGCCACAAATTGTTACCAATGATTTAAAAAGTCTTGATGAAATGGTGAGTCAATTTAAAAAAATTTTATATTTCATTTTTTACTTAATCATTTTTATTGCGAACAATTAAAAAAAAAAAACCGAAAAAATTGGATTTAAACAAGGTTTTCGAGACTTGAAGAAATTTTTTTTTTTTTTTGACAAAACAAATTCTAAATTAAAACATCCAACTGCAATTTCCCACAAGAAATGATCATTTCTCGTCAATTTTAAGTTTCTAACGTGCCGCTCAGTAGAAAGATATTTTAAAAATCTATTAATAAAGACAATGCGCCAATTAATCATGCTTAAAGTGCGTACAATCATGCATTCCTATCTTCAATCAAATATTATTACGTGGCAGAAAAAAATTGAAATACTCGGTAGTGGTAGTAAAACATAATATTGGCGTCTAATTTTCCGGCGCACGTGCGCTCGTACAAGATTTATTAATTTCTTTGTCACGGTTGATAGCAATCTCAAAGATCGATAATTCATAATAATTGCACGTATCGCAGTGATTTTAATTGATATAAGCTGAGTATTTAAAAAAAAATCACAATGTGGCCTCAACACACACGTGCAATTTTATTTAATTAGCACTTGTGTTATTTATTGAGGACACTCTTGATAAATTGCTCGACTGTATACTCTTGTCGCCATTTGAGAAAGGAAGTTATTCCGCGCTTGTTTGATGCTCCTCGGAATACATCCTGACAATATAAACTCGTTTGCGCGCGCGCGCATACAGTCAATAGATGCACACACACACTCTCTCTTATTTTCTTCACGTGTCGGCGCTGGAAATTCGCGCAAGATTATCCGGCGTGTAGTCTCTGCCAATCTATGCAGATATATGTGTATATATAGGACTGTTGATTTGCGATAAACGTGTCAAGGCAGTTGAAAGACAAAAAAAAAATTTATATCTATTCTGCCAATTATCGTCGTGCCTATATATCCCTGTGTATTAGATTTACCAAGTAAGATAATAAACGTCTTGTGGAAATGATTTTTCTTATTTCAATGCCGTCCAGTCCTTCGCATTGGAATACAATAATTGAGCAAAAATCATCATATGCTTTAGCAATTCAATTTTGCATTTTTTTTTATATATATATAAGGTGCAGAGAAAGTTTTTCAATGCATATCGCGCAGTTATTGGGGTCGTATTTTAATAATAAAAAGAAAATAGAACGCGGGAATTTTGATAAACTTGATGTAAAGTCCATTTTTTTTTTTTTTTAGAACTTTTTTGATAGAAAAACAGTAATAAACGTTGAAAAAACACGTTTTTCGGGTAAAAATGAGGATAAAAATGATGAATATAAATTTATTATTTAAATTTTTTATTTTATATTGATAAAGAATATTTTTCCGTGCATATCACGCAACTTTTAGGGTCGAAAAACATTTTATACATGTTTCAAATTAACATTAATTAATTTTTTTTCGTTGTATCTCATGTAATAAATATTTTGAAAACTGAAAAAATTATAAATTAAATTTTTGCTGGAGAAAAAATTCATAAAAATTACTAAAAATCTACTCCAAATTTAATTTTTCTTATTTTTGAGTAATTTTAAATAAAATCTC
Source organism: Macrocentrus cingulum (assembly GCA_002156465.1). NCBI lineage: Eukaryota > Metazoa > Arthropoda > Insecta > Hymenoptera > Braconidae > Macrocentrus > Macrocentrus cingulum. The sequence goes on along the minus strand of MVJL01009330.1, from coordinate 87,216 downwards.
TCTCTGAGAGACAAATTTCGAAATATTTTTTATATCAACGCGGAAGTGGTTGTATCTACATTTTATCGTTTGAAATTAAAAAAAAAATATAAAAAATCGTAGCGAAAAGACGTTTCATCTCTATGCATGATATCATACTCGTAAAAATTTTATTTTCTTATTTATCTCATCTCAAACCGTGGCTAAACTATAGTAACCCATTCAAATGGCATCCTAAAAATATCTAAAATGGAGATTTCTATTGCTAATGACATCAAACTCGAAGCGAATGAATTTTTAATTACGCAAACACATTATAATAAAGTATTTCAACGATTTCATCTAAAGTATTTATTAGCTCTAGCATGAATAGCAGCTATAATTGAATTATTATACAAATCCAAGGAATTCTAGGACAGAGAGAAAAAAAAAAAGAAAAAAATTGTTTACAGTCAGAGACGCAGGTGTGAATGTTTGTACACGGTTGAAATGAGACTGTAGGAAGAAAATAGCATCCGTAACGTTTACATTAATCCGGTTAACCGGCATTGCAAATGTATGTGGCACCTTAGAGTGTAATGAACTGAGTGAAATTTGCATAGACAAAAAATCGCACCAGTGAAGATCGATGAATAAAATATTTATTAGTCGTTTGCAAATCGTAAACGACGTCTATTCTTGTCTATATACAAATACTAAAATGTACATATATGTACATTTTCGTTTGTATATATAGATAAGAAAACCTGTTGTTGCTGCCTTTCTATAGGGCCACCCTGTGGCGACCACGTGCACGATTTATACTGTTGATATCGAGAGCTCAATTCACGCCCCGTCCTTGTCTGGACATCGATGCATTAAAAAAAAAAAATACAAAGAATATACTTAAAGCTGTATTATACAAATGAGCGAGTTACGTTTCACTGCACATAGCCATTTTTATTTGCAAAATCTATAAGCTTTGACTTGAGCAAATTCCGAGTTTTATATGTTCGGAAAAAAATTAATAAATGAATAAATCACGAGATATAACGTAAATAAATGAATTTTTTGAATTAGAATTTAATTTTAAAAAATGTTTATTTTATATTTCAAGTATTTTTTCAATCCAATAATAATTCTAATGGTATTTTTGAATTTTTAATAAAATTTACCGATTTTTTTATGATGAAAAAAATATTGTTAAGTAACAATAAATGAGTATTATTTATGTTTTACGTGTTTTTTCATGTCTAAGATAATTTTTGAAGGGTTTAACTGAGATAAAATCGAAAAAAAAATTTTTGGAATTTTTGAAGGGTTATCCCTCTTTGGAAATATCGGAATTTTCGTAATTTTTTGAGTTTTTTGAATATAACTCGGTAAATAAACAAAATTTTGAAAAATGTCATAGAAGCTAATTTATCGAAGGATCAATTCCCTACAAAAAATGTCGAGTAAGTTTTTTTGGTACTTCCTTACTTTTGGAGATATATCGGTTTTTTTGAAATTTTAATTTTTCAGAATTTCTTAAAAACCAATCAAAGTATCAAAAAAAGTTATTCAACATTTTTTCTAGATAATAACATTCCCTATCATTTAAGTTCAATAATATTTACCATTATCTCGTATGGTTACCGAGTTATCATCAAAAAACTGAAAAATTACTAAATCTGTAAGGCAAACCCCCCTTAAAAATTTCATGAAAACAAAAAAAAAAATTTTTTTCTACCAAACATCCCAAATTTTATTATTTAAACTAATTTAACAAAACAACCAACGAAAAAACCATTTTTTAATCAATTTTTTACCGAAATTAAAAAAAATTCTATTTGTATTACTTGAAATAATGCCAAAAAATGATTTAAAAAATTTTTTTAACAGTAAAAATTACATAACAATTCTATGATTAGTCATGATATTTTTTATAGACATTTACACTATTATTTTCCTATATCGGAAAAAAAATTTTCTCCTGATAAAATATCTCTAATGAAAAATGTCAATCCCATTATCTGTCATGTATACTAGTCAACGATAAAGAAAAGCAAGATGCAATATCCGATACAGCAAATGCTTTTAAAATATCGGTATATGTAGTATTTATATGCGAGAAAATCTCTATTACGCGAGTGCACGCATGTGTTGTGTGGAACGGCAGCATATTACGTGAGAGGAATCGTTAATTAAATGAGTAAACGCTAAACGATGATGGCGTGTGAGGCAAAAACAAGAAAATCAACCAACTATTTTTACCCTACATGGCAATAAAAGTTCTTTTAGGCATTAAGATATGTTGAAAACTCGAAATACTTTTCTAGAAATAAGAATTTACATTGCGAAATAATTCCACAACCACATATAATTCTACTGAAAAAATTTTTTTAGATTTTCTAAACAGTTAACAAATTTTTTTCATCAAGCGTGCACAGCGCCTCGGGCCCGTGCGCGGCGTTATCTTTGAGTTTTGTGGAACGAGACTGATATTAGTCAGTTACAATATATATAGTATTGTACAATGTTGATCTAAAATATATATCATGATGCGAAAAATAAACTCCATCGTTTAACTTAGTCATCTAGAGTGTGCCCGTATAAACGTATAGCAGATGACTGGCATCCTGTTGAAAGTATGACAGTATATCTGTTCTTAAAATTATTTCCAATTTTATCAAAAGTCATTCTATGAATACTCCCACAATAATACACGTCTGACTAAGACCCGCGCACACACCGGAAGTCGGTCTCCCTTTCAATTTTAATCCCAGGAAAATTTATCCTCACATGTACCACACACACACAATAGGTTTTTCAAAAATCTTGAAATAATCTTTCAACATAAAATAATTAAGTAATTTCAATTTTTTAAATGTTTTATATACAAAAGTAAATTTTTTCTCTATTTTTTTTCAGTAAAAAATTCAGGAATTTAATTATTTCTTTATTATTAATTAAAAAAAAAATTGTTTTTAATTGTATTTAATATTTTTAAACCTATTTTTTCTAAATTTTTAGACATTGAACTATATCAAATTAATTTTTTTTTTAGTCTAAAACAATTTTTATTCATCAGGAAAATTAAAATAATTCAATTTTAATGTACTTAAAAAAAAAACGTCAAATTTTATAAAATAATTTTGTTGTAATTGTAAACAAAATATCCAACCATTTTTAAACTTTAGACAATTAAAAAAATGCCATTCGGCACGTCGGAAGGTCAAAATTCACCGAAAATGACTGTTTCTACGTGTTTTTCTCCCCCTGGATGACCTTGCCCGATTGAAAGGATGTGCGTAGCGTATTGAGAAGGCAAAAAGATATCGAATGGCGTATAAAAAACCAAAATTTATCAATATCTTCTCATTGAAAGGCACGTGAAAAGGTCAAAATCCACCAAAAATCACTATTTCTCCGTGAAAGCGATTCCAAAAATGTTTTTTTTTTTCCATTAAAAAAAACATAAAACTGTATTATTCATTATTGAGTCAGAAAATACCAAAATTTTCCAAAAGTCGCGCCATGAGGACGGCTGCAATAGTTAGATTTCTAAGAAATCTACTAAAAAAGTGTTTTTTTTAATTGTTTTTAGATTTGAAAATATTTTTTTTTTGGTTTAATATGGCTTAGCCTGGTTTTTTAGTTTCAATTTAATATTTTTCACCGAGATATCGAATTTATCGTAAAATAATCCGGAATTTCGAATAAATTCTGACATTTAATTTAATTCATCAATAATAAATTAACCTACAAATTTTTTCCATTAACAAGCCATTTAATAAAACATCGAGACATACTCCAATAACCGTTTTTTTTTTTTTTTTATCAACTGATAAAAAGTGACGAATTAAATTAGCAAATTTCCAGCATGACTCATTCACTCATTGCGTAAAAATAATCCAATACAGAAATCGAGAACAGAATGAAAAAGAGGAATTGAAAACAATTTCACCAAGGACTCTTTCTTCAGGCACAAACCTATAAATATATACCAAAGGTAAGATGTATACGCGAAGGATATACGCCGGGAAGGAAGACGCGAAGGATGCGTGTGGAGGAGGTCGTGCCAGACGTCGCGGGCGGGGTGTAAAGCTCAGTATTGATCGGTCAATTGCCAAAAGGAGCTTTCGCGTCAAGTTCAAACACCACATAATATTTTTATACAATCGAAAAAAATTATTTAAAAAATTTGCCCTTGTCTGGGGAGCACGAAAAAAAATAAATAAATAAATCAACCAAAGAAATAAAAATAGCAGACATAAACAGAAAAGTGAGGAAGAAAACAAAAATACCGACTTTCTTTTCCATCGCGCGACGGCTGGGATAGTATACAATGCTGCCAACGGACGGCCTTGCTCGGCGCGAGAAAGGCCGAGTGTCCAAGAGTGGGTGGGAGTGCACACGATTACGTTAGCTGCCTCTTGCACCTCGGAGTGCTTTCTATGCTTTTACTCTCTTCCCAATATAATTTGTTGGTACACGACTTATGTCAAAACTCTCATGTTTAATGTCCTACAACAGCAAAGAGATAGAGAGAGAGAGAGTATAAATAAATCCATCAGCCAATGAGAAAAAAAATTCAAAGACTATCTTGTTGTTTTCTATGATATGATGAGTCACTTGACATTTTTCCTAGATAAGACCCTGGTATAGATAAAAATTTATATCTACATAGAATTTCCGGTTTCTGTTATCGACCGAAAATATTGATTTTCGTCCACACCCACTATCTAATTCTCGTGATTTCTCCGGATTTTCCACCTAGGATATATCACTATCCCAAGGATTAAGGTATATCTAAAACCTTAAAAAAAAAATTCATGACTTAAAATTGGTGTACTTTAAGGATTTTCGTATAGAAAAATTTTTTTTAACGTCAATTTCTAACGAATATATGACAGGTACAGAAAAATGGTATGGATAAAAAATATTCGTTAAAGTGTTTTAAACAAATTAGTTCATATTGATTTTTGTGATATTTTTAATATTAACAATGATTTTCAATGATTTAGTGAGCGAGTCATATTTTTATCTAATAAATCATTAAAAATCATCGATAATATCAAAGATATCACAAAAATGAATAGGATAAATTTTGTTTAGAATTATGTAAGGAATATTTTTTATTAATACATTTTTCCCGTGAATCCTCTAGAAGTCTTGAAAAAATGAGTTTAAAAAAATTAATTCTTTATTTTTGGAGTATTATACCTCGATAGATCTATAAATAATAAATAAAAACGAGTGAAAAAAAATTTTTTGACCATAATAAATAGTTAGTGATGATTAAAATTGACCCAAGGTGTAATTATTCTATCATAATAATGAATATAGACCTTGGAAAGTATTTTTAAGCAATAATGAGCGTCTGAAGTGACGACACATTGAGGCCGGTGTGAGGAAAAACGACTGGATGAGTAAATCCATCACCGGGTGGTGATTATAAAAATCCGAGAGAGATATTTGTAACAGAGTTTTAATATTAAAAAGAAAAAATTGCTCTGCAAGCGACACACGCTACACAAGTGACCGTAAATGGTGAGTATACTCTGACGCAGCGCACGAGGCTATTATGTACCTACAAGTAACTTGCGCCAGCGCCTGGAAGGCTACTGAGCCATGCAAGGATCCGCCTGTGGTATTGACTTGTCGTTTTCGATCGCTACCTGTCGCTAAACACGTTGATTAACCCAAAAAAAATTTCTAATCTGAAAAAAAAATTTTTTCCAACTGATTTCTTCATTAGAACCTGAGCCAAAAAGACTTCCAAGGCTGAAAACCCAAAAAACTCCGAGTTAAGTTGACTGGTAATGAAGCAAAAAAAAAAAATTTAATTAGAATAAAATTCGAAAAATTTGATTTTATCGTGCATCTCACGATGTGTCATTATTCAAAGACTCTTCAGACGTCAGAAAAATGATTGAAAGCATTAAAAAAAAGTGTCAAGTTAAGAGGGAAAAAATTTTTTTAATTAATTTCCGACGTCAAAGCGAAACCAAGAAAAATTTTATATACGAGGTCAAGCTTGAAATAATGCGCTTGAAAGAGTATAGTGCATATACGTCGTGGTGCATATACTCTCTCTGAAAGTATAAGTAAAAAAGTGCACAAATATAATACACCAGCTGCGAATATATAGCAAGCCGAGCTTGCGAGTGGGTATTGATTGCACAGACGCCGGCGCCGGAATGCCGTAACGTCGTATATGCATCGTGCGGTGGTAAAAAAAACTTGGCACACTCTTGTGACAAAATAATAGAAATAAAAATTTATAATTTTTCGTATCATTTCATCCAATATAATAAATGTCAATGAATTTCAAATGAAATTCCGTCATATTTCACCTGAAAAATTTTCCTATTCATAAAAAATGAAAAAAAAAAAAAAAAAAAATTAATAAAACTATATTTTCAGCCAAAAAAATTGAAATAGTTTTTATTTATGATAAAAAAATTTTATGAAAAAAAAAAAAAGATAATTAACGATATTTCAAGTCGAAAAAACACATCTATTGTTGATATTTCTTTTTTATTTTTGATAAAAAAATTTAAAAAAATGAATTCTGATGAAAAAAAATATATTTTCATCGAAGAATAGTTGAATTAGTTGGAAATTTCATCATTATAATGACAATTTTTAGCTATGGCAGATATGAAATAAGTTTAAAAAAAATTATAAACATTTTTAAAAAAATTAAAAAGAAAATTTCTTTCTAACAAATAATTTTTTTCAATTAAAAATGAAAGTTTTTTACATTTTTTTCCGGAATGGGAGGATGTTATTGCGGTTTTCTAGAAGATAATCGACCGGAAAGACATAAACCACAGAGTCTAGTAAAATCCAAGACGACAGAATGACGCAATTGTGACGTTTCAGGGTTGAGAAAATCCGCAGTAGATCGATTTACATGGTGAAATCAGTGTAGGTGCGTCGTTAGAAATATATTTCTAACAGATAAAAAATTTACCCTATAATTTATTGAATAAAAAAAAAATAGAGAAGCGCCTCTCCAGGTGAAATTAATCTATGAAATTGTCAATAGAAAAATATAAAAATTCAATTGGATTATCACTATAATAATTCGGCAAAAAATTCAGCGGTCTTATGTAACTTATTCAAACAAAATGATGCATAAGAAACTAGCGACAGTGTACGCAGACTAATTAGGATCGACTCATTGATCAATCACGTTGATTAGTGCTAAAAGTCTAGACATAAAGGTGTGGCAACACCCACGGATTTTGAAACGTCGCCTAAAACGTCGTGGAAGAAAATATTAATTTTTGTTATTAAGTAGCGGTTTATAAAAAAAAAATGTATAAATTAAATTATTGCCGCAACATCAACTCAACTGTTCCATCCTCTTTAAACGCTAGCGCATCTTCAAGTGGAGATGAGAAAAAAAGACTGCATCGGTTATAGTCACTTTTTCAACTCGGGTTTTGTTTTTTCTTCGACGCGGCCTAAAATTTATTCTGACAGCTTGCAACAGAGCTGAAAAAAATTTCTAGGATCAATTTTTAGGATTTGTATTTTTTTTTTTTTTTTCCAATGAATATAAAATTTTTTTTTTTTCATTCCACAGCAATGCTAGAATATTTTTGACACCTGAATATCTTAAAAGCGTTTTGCTTCCTCTCGGATTTTTTTTTCTTAACAAAATACTAAACAACCCACACACAGGATCAAGGTAGGCGTTAAAAAAGAACATTTCAAATGGCAACTTAGTCGCGATCGATTGTTTAACAGTGTGTGTGGCACTTCGCCATTTGAGTTTCCGCGTCTCCTTCTCGTCCTCGCTCTCGCGAAACGCTTGTGTCGTGGGCTGACATCAAGAGAAACAATATAATATATTTGAACAGTTGAAAAAAAGTATCTATTTTGCTATTTAACTACTGGACAGTATTGTTAACAACTTCATTAACGCGAATTATTGAAAAGATTCTGCAGTTTACCACTCGCTAGATCTATAAACACACGGGTAACTTGATCCTTTTGTGATAATTGTAGTGATTATATATAGCTAATGGTACTAACGGATATTGTTCGCGGTTCGTGCGACCGTCCCAGCTTGAATTTCATATATACTTATCATAAACTCTCATCATAATGCTGTATATTTTCCTCTCAATTTGCTATAAAAAAATTTTTTTTAACAAAACTACTAACCTATATTATTCTAACAGTCAATTTTATATTCTTTTCTTTTACAGGTAAACTGAAAATATTAAAAAAATCAATTTAAATAATTTTTACAACTTGTTAATAGTCGAAAAAAAATTCCCCCCCGAAAAAACGTATATCAAAGCAACAAAATCATATCCTAAAAAATCGACAACACTTTACTGGCTAATATCTCAAAAAGGATTCAAATCACCTAAATTTTGTTAAGAACCTTTTTTGTAGGTAATTAAATTCTCTATAAAAAATATCTCTTCATAAAAATGTCTATTTTCATTATTTTTAAAGATATTCATATATAAAACACAATAACCTTTAATCAAAAAAAAAAAAATGTTTTTTCACATTTTTGAAAAATTAAAACATTAAACCAACATATTTTCCTGATTAGACATAAAAAAATTTCAAGAAATCGATTTTTCAAATTAATTTCAATACACGCCCTTATAATAAATATTGATAAATAAATTTTTATCAATGGCATAAATAAAGAAATATATCTAGCGATAGTTGACCTGAAAATTACGTATGTGTAAAATTACTCAGAAGATGACGTTAAAGGTGAAGAAAATCAATGGGAGAAGCCGCAAGGGTGTTCAGTCAACTGTATGGTAATTAAACGGAGTATTAGAGTGACAACCTGTACCTTGCGCGCGTGCCCGGAGGTGCGGGGTCAAGTAGACGCTGACCCAGATTACGACGTAAAATATCTAATAATAATTATGGTCAGAATGATGACTTAAATTTGAGATAAATAAATACGAATATTTAACGATAGAAAATAATAATTGACAAACTGACATTTAACGCGACGTATTATTTATAATAGCATCACAGAGAGTTTGCACACTATATACACGAAGCTGTAGTAAATAATAATGCATTTATAGCAGAGACGCGATGCACGATCATGTCCAATATCGATCGTATATAGATGGGTCGAATCGGGAGCAGAGGTTAACACCTAGGTCTCTCCCCTGCAGGTCTCTTCCCACGAGTCTCAGAACTCCTGAGTGCCGCGCACCGTCCTCTAAGATCGCTCCCAAAGATATAGAATTCGCGATAAGAATCAGCATCCCCGACAGAGTTCCATCACTTTCTCCGATCGTGATGCAGTTTAGCCACATGATGCAGAAGTATAAAGAGATGCTACCGATAATGTCGGTAAATAAAAAAATTTTTTTATACTCTAGTTCATTATTATTTTTAATAAAAAATGAAGAAAAAAAAATCTAATAAAAAAAATGAACAAAAATATTTTAAACTCGAAAAAAAAATAATTGACGTAATCTTATTTTTATTTTTGATAAAAAATAAAAAAAAAGACAATTATTATAGCAGATTTTTCTGCCGCAGTAATATTAACTTATCCCCCAAAAAAAATAATTTCCAATTTTTCGCAAAAAAAAAAAAACAAATTATGAAATTTAAAAAAATATTCAGAAGTTAAAATTTTTTTTTATTTTTCTAAAAATAGTTAAAAGTGCTCTGAGTAAAATTCTGTCATGTTTAATATCAACAGCAGACAAAATAACTTGAGAAATCTCGATATATCTAACAAATGACAAAATATTAGTCACATATTCGCAAGTTTTCATCGTCAACTATCGGAAATAATTTTCTCCAAAAACATTTAAACACCTATTAATGTCAACTATAATTTTCAAACAGCAATATAAACATATTACGATTGATCTTGTTCTATTTTCTCAACGTTTTCCGATTTCTCACGTGGGATCCAGTGTCATAATATAAATAAACGCTGTAAATATATATACACAAGCTGCAACTACTTACGTAAAGTACATAATCGTGGATAATATCGACACGTCTATATCTATACGTAATCGCAAAAGAGGCTCTAAAGCATCCATTATATATACATTTTTTTATCTTTCATATATCCCTGCAACTATATACCCATTTTATACTTGAAGAAATTTCTCTACTCAACCATAAACACATTCTTAACAATTTTAACCGCCTAATAACATTCAATATTATTATAATACACGTGCATTATTTCATTAAACATAAAGAAAAAGAAAAGAAAAACTGTGTTTTATAGGCAGAAAATTGGTTGTTTCATATTTACACATAATATTGCATCGAAAAACCAACAGAATCAACTGATAACCACCATCTATTGAGATAATATCATACTATCAATGGTGTCAGACCTTTGCAAACACAAATCGCACATAAATAAGTAATTAAATAATGGATAAAATCACTTAACATACACAAGAATGCAAAAAAAAAAAGAGATTCAACCACATCCGGTGATTCCAAGGTTTTTCTATGGCACAAAACCAGGCTAACAAATCAGTGGAATTGTTTATAAAAATTTCCTTTACTCGAGGATGATAGTTAAAAATGAAATTCACGTGGAATTGAGGCAAGAAGTGATTTAACGTGGTGTTGAGAGGGCAATAAAAATGTTAAGGTACGAAAACCTCGACGTTCCCAATGTCCAATCATCTCGTGGAACGACGCATAGCAAGCCTCGCCTCAGTAAAACGAATACACTGATAATTTGTATTCCACATGGTTGCGTTACGCAAGTCCCTAGTGGCCTTGCATTATAGCATCATAACCATTCGTCCTGTCCGCTCACCTACCAGAGTGCAACACCACACGTTTCATCTAATTATTGGGTGTACTTATCATTTATCGGTGGATCACACATGTAGATGTTTTTTAGAGATCGAAAAATCAACCACTGGCAATCTATATACGTATAAGAAAGTCTTAAATCTTCGTTCGGGATTGGCGACATTCATCGTTTGTTATATTTATTATATAGACGGTACGAAATTCGCCGGGGCAGCTATCCAACTATTTTTCTACACGAAAAACTGTCTCAAAAATTTCATAAGATAATTTAACACTCGGGATTTCCTCCTTAGTACATCAAAAAAATTTTAAATATAAAGAAATAACAAATAATTTCAGAAATTAACCAAAAAAAAAAATGTTTTATCTTTAAAAAAATAAAAACTGTCTGCTTAAAAATTTTTTTTTAAACTGAAAAAAAAAAAAAAAAAAAATTTCTTATTTCTAAAATTCATACCGCGATTTTATGTAAGTCAAGAATGGCCTTTAGAGTGGCATCAAGAGTAGAACTCACGTACCCAAGACTTTACGTGAGAGTGTACAAAAATCTCAGTAGACGTCATATCATTACAACGACGCCATATAATATACGAAACCATCAAGAACGTGCAGAAATTCGAAATATACCCAAGCAGAATATCAATCATCTAATAATTTAATCCATTAAAAATTCTATTCAAGAAATCCAACTTATATAAAACCGAAATAACGTATTAACAAACTGTATCACGCATAAAACCTGAAATATTTTCATAATATTTTTACATAATAAAAATGTCAATTGAATATAAATATATATCTAAATAGTCTTGTGTCCTTTTCATAAAATATTACACATTATTAACATAATTTATTGTTGATGGAGCTAGTAAATAGACAGAGAGACATTGATTTATTTCCTGCATTCGAATATCGTTTAGTCGTTTTACTGCATATTGCCATACATGGCATTTCTCTGTGATATAATAATATAATTGCGTATGGTAATAAGCGATTATAAATCAAAAAATCTATCCAACATCAAAATATACGTATTAATTATGACAGTGTACTAATAAAATTCAATTTAAAAAAATGTTTTTCCCACTCGAATCAATGAATTTATCAGTCTGTGTGCGCGGAAGGCTTAAAATTCTATTATACCAATCGAGCGTGACTGATGCTAAAGTTCTACCTGGTTCACCTGGCTTGTAAATAATTTAGCCCTGCATCAATATTCTCGTGGGTGTTGCACAAATACTTGTACAAGTGTTCTTACCAACAATATATCACTATTCAAGCCAATCGATATGTTGTGACACAACAATGAGAAATCGCATGAAAAAAATATATATATATTGTATAGTGGCGACAGATATACAAGAAAATAATTTTTAGATAACAAATTATTACAACTCAATCCTCTAAGAAAATTTAACTAATTTCTATGTTGAATTATTTGTATATTTTACGTTATTTCTCGCGATTCGTTGGTTTTAATAAAAAAGTACCTATTAGCAATATTGTAGAGCATTAAATTATCTACATTTTTTGTTCTAAACTTTTTTTTCTACACGAAATATTTTTCAAGTTATTACAGAGTTTGTTCAGTAAATCGCGCGATAAATTGAAAAAAAAAAAATTTTTTTACTGACGAAAATGAAATTAAACTATAAAAATAATTAATTAACTCGGAAATTTTTATTTTTTATATCATTAATATTTTTAATAAAATGAAAACTTGTATTATTGTATTTTATTAAGTTTGAAGAATATGACAAAGTACTTTTTCATATTTTTTTATATTTCTCGCGATTCCGTGGTTTTAATGAAAAATTCTTTATTATCAATATTTTAGAGCTTTAATTTATCTACGTTTTTTATTCGAAACTTTTTTTTTACTGATAATATTTCTGATGTTATCACGCAATTTAGTTCTCAATAATAATCACCGCTGACATTAAAATTTTGTTTTTTCATTAAAAAAAAACTGTTTTTTTCCTAAACGAATAAAATTTTATTGTTAAAATACCTTGTTTACGCTTTGTTAATGATAAAATTTTAATTTTTTAAACATTGCAACCGTTGAAAAACAAAAAAGAACTTGATTTCTATTTTCTATTCTAAATATCACAGTATTTTTTTTTCATATTTTTAATTATTCCTGGTAAACCGTTAATCTAAATGAAAAATTATTTATTATCAAAGTTATAGAGGATTAAATTATCTACATTTTTTCTTTCAAGACTTTTTTTCCTACTATTCATATTTTTCATGTTATTAAGCAATTTATTCGATAAAATGCGTCTATTCGGTCGAAATCACAAAAACGAATAGTGTTTTGATTCAATTTAAACTTGCATAACTAAATAGATCTATTAAAAAGAAATATATTAAAGATTTAGTGTAATTTCTTTAGCAACTTCCACCATTTGGAGGAATAGATGTAACTTGATATTCAAATGTGAAAGGAGGCATGGAGACAAGCATGATCTTTGATGTTTTATAATAGTTGAATCGTGAGTGAATGTCCATCTTGTGAATCATCTTACTCTCATTCTTATTGATTCAAAAATCCATTAGTAAAAGACTTTCCAAGATGATTTCTGTCCGACATTAAATCAAAATTATAATTGAATTTCTCAACGAATTTTCTACTAACAATAATAGAATAAATCTAAAAAAAAAAAACACTTTTTTTCTACTTTCAGGTTCGTGACTTGGTGGAAAAATGCACTTGTCCAACGCAATTCCCAATGATTCGAGTGTCCGAGGGTAAATATCGAATTGGCGACACAAAAGTCCTGATATTTGTGCGAATTTTGAGGAGTCACGTGATGGTACGAGTAGGCGGGGGTTGGGACACACTTAGCCACTATCTTGACAAGCATGATCCGTGTCGTTGTCGTACCGGTGAGTATTAATTTCGCAATCAAAAACCAGACATTCGTCAAAAGACTTTCCTTTTCAATATTTCTCAAGCATTATATATCCACCTGCAGCCAACCATCTGACCAGACATAATAAGCTGACATTCATATCACTCCTGACTTCTGTCAACATATATCTTTAACTTACAATTCCATTATCCTGTCAATTTATCCTATGGAACGAGAAAAAAAAATTATTTTTAATACGAAGGAAAAACCGGTTTTTTTATTGTTTCCCTTTTAGCACACCGCTCTATGATCTCTGCCAAATTGATTCAAAAGGCTGGAGTGTCCTTTGACCTTGGCAGTGCGCAGGTGCAATATGAAAGGTTAGTCAAACAAATAATTAATATAAATATTTGCTATTTATCATCAAAAAAGAATTTTTTTCACCAACAAAAAAGAAATTTTTTACTGTCAAGGCTTTTTTTTTTTTCTAATTTTCTAAACTACAAGAAATCTTATAAAAATTTTTGTTAAATATTTGAATACAATATTAGAATTAAAATTGACTCTCGGAATTTTCACCATTACTTTTTACCTACATTTTTTTTTTTAATTTTCTAAAACTCAAAAAACCCTGTAAAAATATTGTTTAAATATTTAGGCATATTTTTAATCATTTAAAGATGATAAAACACGTAATTATTTTTTTTTTTCAAGAATAAAAAAAATTTCTAAATATCAAAAAACCTCGCCAAAAGATTATTCAAACAATATTTCAGCTTTTCTGTATCAAAATAAGATAAAAAAATAATTATTTCAATGAAAAAAAATTTTTTTGTCAATCATCTGATGGTCTATTTACACAACTAAATTAAAAAAAAATTTTTTTGCAATTAAGATCACCTCCAAGAACACGCAGGAGTTCAGCCTCAAGCGTGAGTTCGTGCGCGGGTACGATGCAGCCCGTCCCATCACCGAGAAGCATATCGAGCAATCGATCTCTTTCCCCGACGGCTCACGTGACTCGACAGCATCTCGGCGAAGATCTGAAGCAGCGAGCTGCAAACCGATCGCGCAGTCCCACCCCACAGACAAAGGCATCATCATCACCGCCAGGACACCACATGAGCGACCTTGATAAAAGACATAGATCACGATCACCAACCCCCAAGACGGAAACGAACAAATCCGGGCGTTCTAGTCCACTAGAAGCAACCCGCAAAAACGAAGAAATTCGACAGGTTAAGCACGATAGCCGAGCTCAAACCTATCAAAACCGTCAATCAGACACCTACCAGGTGAGTTCTAACGAAGAAAAAATTTTTAAACACCCAATTAATCCACGAAAAACAACAAATTAAATTTTTTTAGCACCCCAAACAAGAGTTGCACCAGGAAATTCGTTGCAAGGTGCCTCTATCTGAAGATTTCTCTAAACGCTACATCGTCGAGGGTGGCGTAGCTCGCCGAGCCTTTGACCAAGACACCCCCAAGTATGAACCGACGATTTACAACTACAAATGCGGATCATTGAGCCGCAGTCCTACCCCAAGTCCTCCGGCAATTAAAGAAGAATCCGTCGAGGCATTTGAGAAGGATGTTTGTCATTATTCCAAGTCTGGACTTGATGGCGATCATTCGGATAATGGGAGTGAAGTGTCCGACGAAGGCTACCGAAGTTTGGGCGCCGTTCAACCACCCGTAACGTCCAGCACACCTGTCACCATCAACAGTGACACGGTTGTCGACTGTCAAAGTGAGTAGATTTCTCGTTTTGCAGGGAAAAAAATAGTTTGAGGGAAATATATTAATTAATTCCACATGAGCTTGAGTCGTGCACGTCTGGTTGTCCTCAACGAATACGTCGCGCTCTCTCACTAGCTCCCACATCGTCGTGACGATGCCACCGTGGGACCAATGTTGGGTATATTCTGCACCAAGTCGCGAGTCCTCACGAGTTCGGACCACCCTGTAGATAGCGGAGCATTAATATTCAAAGTACACGAAGGTCTGTTGAGGTATATACCTAAGGTACTTTCATCATATATATATATGTGTGTATGTACCTTGGAATAAAATCGCGAATAAGAAGGTCGGGCTGACATTTAGCGTAGTACGTGTGCCATGGATTATAATATGCTAGGACAAAAGCCGCCAAGAGATCATCGTATAAAGTGTGGGCGAAACATGAAAACTTTGAGAAAAATTATTGATGGTTAGACGTCCCTTATATAAAATGGAAAAATCGAGTTATATCGCGTTGCCAATGCAAAACAAGGGGTACAATTTTTTTTTTTTTTATAACACTTTAATAACTCTGTGAATAAGTGAAATGATGAAAAATGTTATCAGAAAAAAATGATAGAGAATTTAATTTTCTACAAAAAATGTAGAATAAAATTTCTCGAAATTTTCACTTGTTTTCGAGATATTTTGAAAAATATGAATTTTCAATAAAAAAATAATATCTTAAAAACTGAGGGAAATGCGAAAAAAATTTTTTTTCACTTGTTTTCGAGATATTTTGAAAAATATGAATTTTCAATAAAAAAATAATATCTTAAAAACTGAGGGAAATGCGAAAAAAATTTTCGCATATCAATAATTATCAGCAGTTATTAATTGAAAAAATTTTTAAACACACAAACCGAGCATTAATCTAGACCTTGTTGATAATAATAAAAACAAAACTATAAAAATTATCATAAAATAGTGCTTTAAAATCTCTGCCAACTAGACAAAGTATTTAAAAAAAAAACACAAAAACGTCTAAATTCCAAATCGTACCTCTTTAAAAATAAAAAAAAAATTTTTTCATCTCAACCCAATGTTTTTAAACTCATCCGTCATACGTTATCACGAATAAAATATCAATAATTATCAGCAGTTATTAATTGAAAAAATTTTTAAACACACAAACCGAGTATTAATCTAGACCTTGTTGATAATAATAAAAACAAAACTATAAAAATTATCATAAAATAGTGCTTTAAAATCTCTGCCAACTAGACAAAGTATTAATCATCGTGATCACTATCTTAATCATATTTAATTCCCTCGGGTTACAGCGCGACACACGTCAGCATCATCATCACCGTGAAAAAAAAGAAACTCAATTGAGGGAAAAAATGATTCGTGATGTGTAAGATAGATGGATCGTTGACTTCTAAAGGATCAAGTATCCTTTTTTAAACACGTGCAACATCTTAAGACGGACATGATCGGCGATTAAGTTTTAAGTGACGATCACTGGATAACATGACAGATAAACTCTCATATCCTCGTGGCTTTGTGGTTAACATCGTCGACTCTGAGTCGTCAAGGTCTCCATTTCATGGATAGTTATGACTATATACACAAAGCTTCACCCAAGATAGTATTGTTAGACATCGAGATAGGCTACTTCTCCCATTATCTAGTCATAAAAAAAATTACAACTAATTTCCGGATGCAATTTTTTTTAAATATCATTACCAAGTCAATTCTAGAATCATTTTTTAGCTTTTCATCTAAGAAATAAATAAAACCACCCTTAACCCAGAAAATAATTTAATTAAAAAAAAAAAAATTTTTTACCAAGAAATGTTTTTTACAAATATTGAGAAATTTACTAAAAATGATAATAATAATGAGAATCAATATTGAGAATGGTATTCAGAACGTTTGGGTGAGATTAAAAAAAAAAATTTTTTCTAATCAAAATTTCAGAAGGGTATCTATCGCGGTTTTCGTGATTTTTTCAATTTTTCCGCAATAACTCCCTATCTAAGCGAAATCGCAAAAAATTTTATTGAAGTTAACTTATTGGGAATGTAATTTCCTACAAAAAACATTACATACATTTTTTTGTATCTATTTCAGTTTTTGAGATATTTCAATATCTAAAAAACTCAAATGGATACAAAAAAATTTTATGGAACATTTTTTGTAGGAAAATTTATCCCCAACAAATCAACCCTCACGATATTTTTTTAATTTGATTATTCACCAAATTATCGATAAAAAATTAATTTAAAAAATGAAAAATCACGAAATCTTCAAAAGGCACATTTAATTAATCAAAATAAAATCAAATTTCATCAAAGAAAAATAATTTTTCCATTTTAGAATCAAATTTTTTTTATATCAATCTAAAGACACCTAAAAATTCCCGACTAATTTTAGCAAAGGACGTAAATCCTTAAAAAAAAAAAAAAAACAATCTAATTTGCCAACTTGCTACTCGAAAATCATTAAAAAAAAATAATTATCGTTGAATAAGGCACCCAAGACTCAAGTATCTGTCCATCAGACTGCAATCCCACGCATTATGCTAACTATTGTCAAGAGTATAAACTACCGACGAATTTGGTGGTGGATGCGGAATGGTTGAGAAGGCCGCGCGTAGGTCGTAGCGACGCAATTCGTATTTTTCACCGGACATCACTAGCATTAAACACTGCCACCATCAAATCTGAGTTGTTGTGCAACAATTTAAAAAACATCTTAACCTTCAATCAACGATTTTTCGTCAACAATTCCCTTCCAATCGACCAAATCCACAATAAAAACATCCAAAAACCCAAAATATCAATCAAAAACTACCTGTAAAAAATTTTAAATCAGGTTTTTCGCCGTCCAAAACTCAATAACAATTAATTAAACTAACTCTCGACGATTTTCTAATTCCAGAACAACCATCCAGAGTGGACAGGTCGCGGACAGAGACGGAAAGCATCGAGACAGGTCTACGAAAAATAAAAATACCCTCACCAGCAACATCCCTGCGCAATTCCCCATCGCGAAACACCTCGGCATCACCGGGAGACCGAACCCCACGTGCAAATTCAATGGTTCGTGAAAACAGTTCACTATCGCGCTGCTCAACAGGCAGTAGAACACCACGAGAGGGTAATTCAAGCCCGGAGGAGAGTCCAATGAAACGTTGCAACGCTCGAGCGAGTATAAAGCGAGTTCCCAGTGTTTCTGGGACTGTAGGCAGAGCTTCGGCAGTTCCCAAGTGCTGTCAGGCCCAGTCAACGGGCGGTAGTAACACCTGGAACGGCCGACAATCACGCCAACGACCCGGACTGTCTATGGACACGTTTGTCAACCCATTTTCAGCGGTAAATCCTAGCCGAGCATCACCCACCAACTTCTCAAGGAAGAATCCAGCCCGTCAGAGCTTGCCCAAGTCGTCGGGGATGAATGGAATTCAGTATGACATCAACGGCAGGCGAATCAAGCCGGCAACCAGTGTGTCCCTTCAATCATCACCCACTAAAGTGGCTAATCCACTGCTAGAACAGATTTTACAGAAGGTTGGACACTTGCAGGATGAAAAACAAGTCGTTCAAAAGCTTCAGGATCTTCTTAAAGACTATCAACTTCATGATAATGGTGAAAATGAGCCTAATATGGAGTTTACACGTGCTTGGATTGATGGAAATGGCAGTTTGACACTTCCCGAGGATGTTCCAGTTGCTACTAGTCCACGTAAAGATCCGAAAAATACCCCGGAACGCAGTAGTTTCTCACGTATTCCAGCACCAGTTTATAAAAAAACTGTTTCTGACAGTATTTGAGGTACAATTCCGGGCATGAACGCCAAAAAAAAATTTACAAATACGACTGTTGGAATTTTGGCAAGGGTGGATAATAATTCCAGTAAAATCCCGATGCCAGTGATGATAAAAAAAAATATTTCCGTTAGTAACGGGGCTTGATCCGAGCAACAATCAAGATTATCGCAATTTTGCGATCGGTATAGTCCAGAGGATTATAATCAAATCAAAAGCAAGTTAGAATTTTTTTTTTTTTTAGAATACCTGTAGCACTCGATTTCGAGGTGATTTTCGACAACCAGCATTGGTAGTGTGGACCTAAGCAGGGATTTATTTTTAGTTAAAATCAGAAATTGATAATTACGTGTTTTTTTTTTTTCTTTTTTAGAGAATTTTTTGTCTGAGGAGTTTAAATATTTTGTGATACCCTAAATGCAGAGCTTTTAAGGGTGGTGCTTGCTAAATAACGAAATAAACGAACTATATCGTTATTAATTAATGTTTGGGAGGACGAAGAAAAATAAAAAAAAAAAAATTTTTTTATGTAATAAAGTTTTTTTTTTAGAGGGTACAAATAAAATTTTTATTTTTCTTCGTTTTGAATTTCAAAAGTTATATATAGACGTACAGACAATATTCAGTAGATTATTTGAGAAAACGAGATCTAGAGGGCAGTGTTTAGTTTAAATTTTGCCCAAGTATCTTTTATGATATATTGAATATTTTTTTTGCGTAATAAATTGTTGGATATTCCTATACTATATATTTTAAATTTATATATATTTTTTTCTTTACCAAATTTCGGGACAAAAAAAAATTCATTTCTCAAGCTGTTTTTTTTCTGTTTGGAATATAAATTTCAATAAATCACTTGATGAATTATAGGTTCATCAAGCTATACGTTCTTGTTCTTGATAATTATTTATTTATATAGTCTATTGGTTGTATTTATTGAGGACATTTTATTTAAATGTTATAATGAAATAGATTGAATAGTCGAACGAATAAAAAAAAATGTAAACTTGAAAAAAAAAATAACTCATAGGAGGGATCGAGACGAGATAAAAACACTGCTATTTTGTAGGCACCTTTTTGCAAACAAAAAGAAAATCCATCCTTAGGCATAAAATTATAGTATACGAAATATAAACTGCATATAAAAATTTTGGACATTGCATAAGTTGTACGAAAAAAAATTATTTAAATACTTTTTTCTCGATCTCTCCAGAGATTTTATCTTAAAAAAAAAATTTTTATTGCATTCAGTCAGGACGTATATAATTATTAAAACGTCGCATTTGAATGTTTAAGCATTTTTATACAAGAATCACATAGAAATTTCTTAGAAGTGTCTTAAATAAAAATAAACATTTAAGAACTATAAAATTTTAGTCAAGTTCGATACTGCAGAGCTTAATTTTATGAATTTCATGAAACATGTACAAAAAAATAAGGAGAAAGTCTTTATAGAATTAGAAAAAAAAAAAAAACAGAACTATTTTTAACATGCAGACATTTTCTAGAAAATTTTTAGCAACTAAAAAAAATTTTAAACCATTAAAATCCTTCGAAAAACGTAAGAAAAATTTTGAATCAATTCTAACTTTTAAAAAAATAAATTTTAGACCGATAAAAAATTTTATTCAACTGAAATATCGTAAAAAAATGCAAAATAAAAAAATTAATGGATCAAAATTTTTCCCGAATTTTCTTCCCATTGAAAAAATTGTTGAAAATTCTAAACAAACACTTCAATTTTCTCCTTTTAGCACACAACCCACAGAATTATGCAAGTTTGAATTATATTAAATCATCTGATAAAGAGAAAAAAAAAAATCCGCGAAAATCTTTCGTGAATTAATTTGACATGTATAATACGTGACTCGTGCGTGTGAGAGTGTAGAAAGACAGAGAGAGAGATTGCAGCTAAAAATAAATTACAATCCGCACGAGCCGTTCATACCCAAGTGAAATAATATATGCACCCACGTGTGCACTGCTCTTACGCCTATATAAGCTTTAAGTAAATCCCTTTAGAATTTTTTTTTCTCCACAAAATGGCCGATAAACCATCCGTACATGCATTCGTCCAATTTTATTATCACATAATCGTAACAAATAATTGTTAAAGCATCGTCATCACTACCTGTTCTTTCTCAAGTCATCAATTGTAACAACCCACAAAAAATTGTTATTATTGCTGTTATACTACTTAGATTAACGCCTACATTATAATTATTTTTAATTCCCTATAATTTTTATTATCTTAAAAAACAAATATCACTATTGTTTATAAGAGAGATGTTGCCTGTATTTTAATATTATTTCATCAACTGATGTACGATTAAAAAAATATATAAAATTTAACAATAAAAAATTTAGATGTTAAATTTTTTTATTTCTCGCCCTTAAAAATTAAGTAAAAATAAAATTTACTTTTTTTTTTTTTTCAAACGAAAACTAATCGAATAAATCAAGAAGAAAAAAATTGAGAATAAGTAAATTTTGGTTGGAAAAAAAATTTTTTTAATATTAAAAGTGAACTGAATAATAATAAAAATTCAGTGATGATTAATTTAAATATTGAAGGACTTTTCGTCTCTTCAGGTCATCCACCGACGCAAGGTCGCACCTTGACCCCAATATTTGTCGCAAGTGTTTTCACGCTCTCGTGAGAACAACTATCTGATGAGAAAAGAAATCGTGGGGACTACTGACTCCCTTGTATTGCATTTAACACTCGACTGGAAAGTCTATTAATTATTCCCTGAACCTTTCGTTAAGTATTGAACATTGGTAAAAGAGAGTTTAACTTCCTTTTAAGCTCACTGGTAAACACACTCGTGATCACGTATAAAATATCAATTTCTTGCTATTTAGAAATTTACTGAAACAATTGACACGAAAATTCCTCTCTCTCTCTCTCTACAAACACCCGGAAAAGTTGTACATAGTAAATTTATTTCAACTTCATTACATCACATTCTCACAGATTATTCCCTCTGTGAGACTCTAAAATTAGTGAAAGCTTAGTCTCTAGTAAACAAATTACATTTGTAAACTAGTTTATATGAACTATTTTTGCATGAAAATAAATTTATTCTACCTGATGAGTCTTTAATTTGTCTATTTCCATTAAAAAATATCATAAATTTAACAAATTATATTAAAATAGATTTTTCTCAGTTCTATAGTGTCTAAAAAAAAAAAAAAAACAATCGAAAAAATATAAAACCTTTTGTCATCGGTTTAAAAAGGTTTAAAAAGCATATGAACCACCCTCTAAATCGAGAACTCATAGGATTCTACAATAAATAATTATCAACATATCAAGTCTGTTATATAAAAAAATCCGTTGTAACGAAAATTGATTTACTTGATTAATTAAACATCTAAAAATGACAATGATTGATCCTATTCCTTTTAACGCGTGAAAAAAAATTTTATGTGTTTATATAATTCGAATAATTATTCGCATAGTCCTGAGGCCATCCACAGGATGTCGAACTGTTGAACTAGCTAGAGATAAACTGCAAAAATCCAAACTATATACACTAAAAATCCAATATTTCACCTTAGAATTCACGTCTAAACGTTTAAAACCGTGAAAATACCAAACTGTCTGAGATAGATTAGTGTGGATTTATTTTTAAGTCTTAAAAGGCATGGAAAAACAAAATAATCCTGCTAACGAATGGTTAATAGCGCCTGCATGGCGTCAAAAGTGCATTTAACGAGTTAACATAACGTGTGAAAACGTGTCTGTGTCAGAATTTTCTTTTTAAAAAAACGATAAAAAATATACAAAAGGCACTGGCATTAGCCAGAGGTGCGAAATGAATAATCCCAAGACGTAGACTAAGCATACGGATGATTCACGAGTATTTTCTCCACCCTGAGAATCTCACTGAACCTAACGAGGAAATGATGGCGGTGATTTGCAACGTGATCACAACAACGCTATTACCCAGTCATTTGCAAATGGCTAGGAAACTCGCAAGATTACTTAGCCATGTAAATTTCTATTCTAGGCATCAGTTATAGGCTTTGACGGCGGATGGGCAAAATGAGATTGACACAAGGTCGACCTTCTACACATCAAGAGAAGAGGCTCCCTATAGTAGTAGAAGAAAAAAAATAAATAAAAAAATTGCTGTGATGCAAACTGCGACATATTCTCATGGTCCTAAACAATGTATATCCTTTCTATCATGCGTATAGTCAAGAGATTTATGCGAGCGATGATAGATCAGGAGCCTTGAGCTAAAGTAGTTCAAGTTTGCTATTGTTTCATTGTCATGCAACTCCTACAAAAACAACGTTTAAAACATTTTTGCATGAGTGTGAAAAATCTTTTCTAGCTACAGTGAAATCTAATACATAGAAAGCATTTAAAACCCATTGTTTTTCATTTTTAGATAGGAAAAAAAATTTTTTCTAGGTAACTAAAAAAAAAAAAAAAAGTGAATAATCTCCGACTATTTTTAAAACTCCATCGGATGTCTATAAAATTTCACCTCATGATATGCTTTTTTATAATGATGATTTAATTGAAAAAAAAAATTTTTTTCTTTGAGTAAAAAAAATATTTCTGTCATTTCTTCAAAGTAAATTGTTTAATTTAATCAATTCTTACATCATAAATTTCAGCTGAGAGTACTCAAAAGTATGTAAACTCTGTCGAGTGCATTCATCTCTGTTCAATTGATGCCAGACAAATGACTGTAGCAATTGCCTCTGAGAAATCCAACTGAATCACTCACACAATCGTACATTTCCACTTTGAAATATCGACATAAAATCTTGGGATTTATTCTGTATATTTAAGTAATCACGGGTATGTCAGCGGTAGCAAATGCAAATTGTGAGTGTGTGCATGTTTTTGCTTATAAAATAGACGTCTTGGCACACGTAGGCTGCAGTTAAGTCGCGGCTCGCGGCCCCATGCACAAATTATATTAGGGAATAGACGAGAAATGCGAGTAAAATACATCAGGGAAGTCATTAATCGACCTGGAATGCTGAATGACTTGGGAAATACTAGAATAAAAAAATTTTTTTAAAAATTTCCAGACAGACAGAACAATAGTTCCAAGGCAATGGTGGTCCTCCAAGTTTCCTACCTACGCGCGCGTCACTCTCAAACAACTTTTAGGTTTTACGTCCATTAAATTCTACGACGGCAATTGTCCCGGATACGTCAGCAATAGCAATACACAACATTTAGCAACGTACTTTTATGCTTTACTTCTAAGTATATCGTTTGTACACATATTTATTACAAATACACATGTATATTCAACTAATCCAGGTGTCCTAGCAAGAAAACCCGTAGATAAAAAAATCGTACAGTCAATAATTTTGAATTTAAAAAATTTTTCAACACATAAAAACAAAAAAAAACTTGATAATTTAATGAATTTAACAATTTCAAATGAATATTTATCCCTAAAATTTTTTATTTAATCATTTTTTTAGGTCAATTTTGATTTATTTTGAACCTTAAAATACGTAAAAGGTCCTCAGAACTGAGATAAATAAAAAAATCTTAGTTTTTCTGTATGAAAAAAAAATTTTTTTACTAAAAATTCATGAAAAAATCGATTTTTAACTTGAGTTTTAAATGAAAAAAAAAAATTTTTTCAAAATATTTAAAATTATAAGACATTAGAAAAAATTTTAAGTTGAAAAAAAAAAATTTTTTTACATTCATTAAATTAAATCTTGGAGTAATTTTACGATAATAAATGATTCTTGATTCTCACAAAGGAATGTCGAGAATATCCAAATAATGGCGTTGAAATGAGCTGGAACTGACTTTGAGTCATTAACCCTCGCGCAAAGCGAGCGATACATCTGTCACTGCAATTTGCTTTTTCTGGCCGATTCAGGTGCTTATTGAGCACTGAGAGTATGTGTCCTCGGACTCAGCGGGGTATCGAAAGGCTTGTCTCTGTGATTAAATTCAAATATGGAGGCTGAGGGTCACTTGCGAAGAATAGTCTGCACAAACAACATGATATCCAGAGGTGTTGCTTTATAAAAAAAAAATCATTTTACAGGATAAAAAGGATGAAATCAAGGTTAATTCACTCTCAAAATATTTTTTTTTAATCCTTAAAATGAACTAACTGTATTAATAAAAAATTTTCTCATTTTAAAATAACAATTTTATGTAAAAATTTGAAGATAAATAGCCATAAAATTAATAAACTCATAAAAATTCAACGTTTATAGATGGTTTAAAAATATTTTGAAGAAATTTTTCAAGTATTTTCAAAAAGAATAAAATACCAAATAAGTAAAATGAACTTTTAAACAACACATGAGGTCATTAATACCTCTGTGGTGTTGAATAGAGTGCAAATTTGCATTTTACGAGTTGGTGAAATTTTTTTTTTGTTCAGTTCGAACATCAAGCGTTGTGTGGGACCCTGCAGAGAGGAAAGGCGAATCCATTCGCGGCATGATTGAGGCCTAATATGGCAAACACAGGGCCACTAAGATGTATTACCCCGAGTGCTCTTAGCGCCATTACCCAGCTCTGTTTGGTCGCGAGTACCTTGTGAAACTTGCGCTTGGCTACAATATAATGATATAGCCGACAAGAAAATGAGTGTGCAACCGGAATGAACTGTACCATATCGAGCTGATACACACACGCGGAAGTTTACAGCCTTGGCACCACTATAAACTCGTCTATACTGATCTACATTATTACCTGGTAAATACACTGAGAGAAATAGACACTGCTAATGTGACAACTTCCGAAACAAAAAATTTTTTACCTCAATTTTATCAAAATAAAATTATCCAAAGTAAAGATTTAAAGGTTTATGCAGTTGAAACTTCCTGAAAATCAGTTTAAAAAATAATTTTCATCTTTTATGAAGAAAAAAAAATTTTTTTAAGGCGTATCTCTTTTGGAGATTTTTCGTGATTTTTTTCTGTTTTTTGCTGATAACTCGATAAATAAACAAAATAACAAAAAATATCATGAGAGTCAATTTTTTAAAAGTTAAATTTCCTACAAAAAATGTCAAATAAAGTTTTTCGATATTTCTGTTCATTTTCGAGATATTTTGAATAATAAAAATTTTTTTAAAAAATGAGAATATTTCAAAAATGATGGAAATTAGAAAAAAAAATTATTTTTCGTTTTTTGTAGTAAATTTAATTACAAATTATTTACTCTTTTTTTATCCCATGCATAATACTCAATTTTCATCGTTGACCAATTTTTTTTTCAGCATACAAATTTTTCAAAATTTTCACCATTCGATGAAAAATCAATATTTTTTTCAATTTCTCCGATTAAATTCAAAGTAATACTTTATAATAATTTTTTCTTAGATTTATCCATGTCAAAAAAAAAATTAAAAATGACTAAAATAAGAAAATAAATTTTTTTCTCGAACTGCGTTTATTTTTGCATTTTAAACCACATAAGTTTTAATTAAATGATTAAAAGTAAAATTTATACTCTATAAAGCCACTGTATATTGTACCTTTTGCTTCCACTAAATTCACAACATGTTGACCTATGTTAATCTCTCGTGCTAGTGAATTATTTTCAGCTGCGGAACTGCGTACTCTAAATTCCAACATCCAATACGTAACGATTGAAACCCGAGTACATAATTCGCCTTTTATTTCTGTCGCTCCTTAATTCGCCTACTGTATGTGCCGCCAGTCTCGAGAGGTTGAGAATATCGGTGGGTCGAATACACTTCTCACAAACGCCCATCTCATATAAGAGTGCAATTGGCCTACGCATCAGTTAGGTCCAAGTTGGCGTTTCATAATCATGCAAGCGTGCACGTTGACTCATATGTACTTGAGCGCAGCAACCGACAGTGCAAACTTGAAATATCGCGCAAATTTGGCGCTGACGTGGTGAGGTAGTAGTATCAGCGAGCGTCGACCGATTTCAGAGCAAAACAAGCAATCGTGTGTGGGCAAGGTTAACCCGTCGTTGAATTTTCTGCCGGCGATAGAATTTATTGAACCTTGAATTGAAAATTAAATTAATTTTTTTTTTCATCTTAACCGTTGAAATAATAGCCGTTAAGAGATATACTACCAGAATAACATTTAAAAGGGCATGATGTGCCGCTTTTTATCCCATGAATTTCGTGACAAACTGATGGCTGTACGTCTTGCATTATGCATATACTTGATGTGCAACACCACAAGCACTCGTATATTCGCACGCGTGCAGACACTTTTATTGCGTGTTTATACCAATACATTCACGAATAAAAGAGTCATCTTTTCTTCTTGGCACACTCCAATTTGGAGCACGCATATATATAGTTACACCCGAATGAAAATGGAAATCCATCAACATTGCAAGGCGTCAATGATCAATAAAAAACAAAACGGGGGAAAAAAAATAATAAATGAAACCTGCCACTCTCTCTCACATTTTACAATTGATTTCTCAATTTACGTAGGTGTCAATGGGCCTGTTTATATTCGAAATTTTATCTCATCTGTCCTGGCGGCCGCACCGGCATCGCATCATTCAGGTTAACATTAATTCAAGAGTGTCATTGTGCCATTTCAGAATATTGGAGGACTTTTTATCATCATGTGTGTGGCATGGTATTCTTTTGAGATTTTTTTTCTTGTATCTATATTCGGTGCGATCATTCACGCGCGCGCAAGCACTCGGGAAGAGCAGATCATCTCGACGAGAGTTGTGGCGAATGCGTGACTAATTGTAGGATCAGTGGCTCATCCTTTACTTTTTTTACTTGCTCGTAAAATCTTCAATGAGTCGCGAGATAATTATAAATTTTGAGAAAAATAGGAAATAATAATTCAATACCCTTATTTAATTAAATTCTTTTCGATTTTTGAGTTAAAAAAAAATATATAAAATATCCAAATACACCACTTGATTAAATTAATTTTTTTTTTCATTGAAAAAAAAAATTTTTTTATATTTAAAAATTGAAATATTAATTTTAAATTATTATTATGAAATAGAAATCTACTTATATTTCGGCTGTCAAATGGCATTTTTTAATAGGTATCCAATTTTTTAATTGGAAATCTGGTCGAAAAAATTTAATATCAATTTGTAAATAAATTATTGATGACTGAATGATTGATTTAAACGATAAAACCGAATTTTTTATGCTTAAAAAAAATTTTTTTTTGTCTTAAAAATTAGAAAAAATACGAAAATCCTGCAAGTAGGAAATTTATCCCGGCAGTTAAATTAGATAATGACCGTAAATCATGTATTTCAATTGATAAAAATGTAAATAAATTATATCAACAATTTTTTTTAAAACTAAATTCTAACCAAGAAAATTCTTTATAAAAAATATCATCATCTATTTTGGTCAATGATCGGAATCAAAATTGAATTTAAAAAATTTTAAATAATTACCATTGAAATATATTGAACATTTTTTATTTTTCAACAATTTACATATTTGGTAGACAATAGCTTGCTTTAATCTAATAAATGTTAAATCATTAAAAAATTAATATAAGGAACTTTAATTATTGACTAAAGCATTGAATATAACCCTTTGTGTTTATTCTCAACATAAAAAAACCAGACTTGGAAAAAAAAATACTGAAACAACCCTTTCTCTCATTTTTTTTTTTCATTCAAATACTCAAATTGAAAAAAATACTCAAAATGAAAAAAAAAATACGATGAAACTTTCTGCATCGTAAAAAATAAAATATTTAAACAATATCCAACTAATTCAACTAACAAATAAAAAAAACTGTCAAATTGTCATAAATTGTTGCTCTCTGAAACGATTGGGCATCTCACTGTACAATTTTATATCTATAAATACATATAATTTCTTTATGTTATGATCTTTTTAATTTCCTTGAATGGTGCGAGCTTAATTCAAGATTATTTGCAGCATGGAGGCTGCAGTCAAACACACAATCAGACATTGCAAGGATGTTCGCCTAATAGCGCAGCCCTATAAGGCGTCAACACGCGGGTCAACTGGTCGCCGCGAATTTTATGCATCAGATTGCCTTCGAGGTCATTTTCTAAATAATACTCATGCTTGGCCCTGCACAATCACCTTCCTGGAACATTGAACTCGCGAAATCAAGGCCAAAAGCTCTAGAATTCAAACGCAATTACACAGAAAAAAAATTTTTAAACCCCAAAAAAATATAAACATCAACGACTTTCGGTTGAATAATGTTTTATACGGTAATCAAAGCGATAAAGAGTATGTGGTAGACCTCGAAACTCACCCGACTTTGTTTGGAAATGATTATTGTATGAAAAAAAAAAAAAAAAAATTGATTACCAGTATGGAAGCAAGGGAAAAGTCGCGACAACTTGTGGGAGACAGAGTCTGAGAAAAATAACACGACCTAATAAGACGAGTATTTCAACTCGGCATCCGAATTGCTTAATTTGCCACGCCCGAATAAAACATTACCAACAAAATCATGTCATTAAAAATTCAATACATGAACGTATAATGATAAATGATGATTTTTTTCATCTCCTGAGTGGAATATCAAGTATATAAAAATATTCATTTACCTTCTCAACACTCTAATAATCTCATAATGAGAAGAAACCCTTTTTTATCCTTTAAATCACACAAAAAAAAATTAATTATGCCTCTTAAAATTCATAAAACATCGACTGAATCATTCAATAATACTGCATTTTAATAATCATTAACGACTGGATCGCAATTTGACGATTTTTCCAGTGATTCCTCGCATCCAGATTCATCTATACCTACTTGAATGGCAATCCAATTAATTGGAAAATTTTTTGCCGTTGCAACGGCAATAAATTTCACCCGATCACCTAAAGTAATCAAAAATTTATCATACAATCTTTTTATTTTACTCGAAAATAACTTAAACAAGTCTTAGAACCATTTAAAAATAGAAAAACTAATCAAATAATTTTTTTTTAAGTTTAAATTTGTAAAAAAAAAAGTGGATTCTTACCAGGCTGAAAAATTTGCATCAAGTTACTTCGAGTCAAGCAGTGTTTATAGAGGAAAACTGATCGACGATGAAATAAAATTGTTTCAAATCGATTCAATTTAAATATACCAAGCATAACACCAAATTCTTCATTCAAAATATTCATAATCATGCCCTTGCCAGAGACAAAAAGCGTTTGAGGATTGTGAACATACTGAAAAGACAATATTTCAAATTAAAATCAATCATTTAAAAAGTTTTTACATTAATAAAAGAAACAAGAAAGTTACCTGATCTAATATTTGCATACATTGTGCCTTAAAATTCCCAGAATTAACTTCCAAACTCTCGTGTCCATTAGTAGGACTCTCCGTTTTAATCAATTTAATCGGTGTAGATGAATTAGTCGGTGGAATAACATCAACTTTTTCAATAGACAAAAATTGTGGTCGTTTTCCACGATAAGCACAAGTTGAAAACCACGAGCAACCTTCATCATTTTCCTCAGGAATACATGGAATAGCATCGAATGAAATTGAATCACCCAATTGCAAAACTTCCGACAGACATTTGCCCGTGAATCTTTTCTCATTGATGAAGAGTTTACTAGCGAGAAAGAGCACTCGATGTTTCGTTAGTGTACCATCGAGAAATTCAATGATACCACGTCGAACATTGATTGTCAGGAGGTGTCCTGATGCATCAACTAATCCGCAATCAGTTACCACACGATTACACTGTGGGGAATTATACAACCAGCACATTGTCACGTACCATTTGCACTCACGGTACTCAGTGTTTTCGACAGTGTGTGCGGTGAATCTAACCTATAAACGAAAAACTTTGTAGTGGATGGAATTCAATAAAAGACCAGATTGACCTACCTCGGTGCCAATTGACATGAAATTATCTAAACCATCGTCGGGATTGAGGGTTCTGCCGTTGTAGTAGAATTTATCATTCTTCATAACCGCATTTTCGCCTTTTCCCTGCCACTCAAATTGAATTAACGCCGTATTTGAGGACAAAA
Organism: Macrocentrus cingulum; assembly: GCA_002156465.1. Taxonomy (NCBI): domain Eukaryota; kingdom Metazoa; phylum Arthropoda; class Insecta; order Hymenoptera; family Braconidae; genus Macrocentrus; species Macrocentrus cingulum. Next base: position 56,089 of record MVJL01009330.1, on the reverse strand, counting down.
TATCACTTATCTTTCCAACAGCTTCGAAAACACGCTGACGATGGATGATTTCTTTGCAATTCGGCATGATTACCACTCAGAAATTTAGGAATAATATTCAAAAACGTCTTGGCAATTTTTTTATCCACCTTTCAACATAAACACTCTTCAACAAAACGAGACTGAACGGAACACTCTCAAACGCTCTCGCACATGAACACGCGAGTCATGTGTAGGTGAAATCGCGACGAATGACGCGTCAATTGACCGTCAAAGACCAAAAAATCAGCTGTTTATTAACAATAACTTGTCAAAATCATCAAAAAATGAAAAATAAAATTTTTTCGACATTAGTTTACGTAAAAAAAAATTATAAAATATAATTCACGACGCTCGATTGAATGAGAGACAAGATGGCTGCTTCCGCGTATACCCAACCGGTGGCCATTTTGCGACGACGCCGCCCCCCTAGTGCTCGCTCGGGGGGGGTGTGTTAACTATTCAAATTCGGCGGGAATTAAATTCCTATCGTTTTTAATCAAAATTACCCCGTTTAGTGGGTTATCATGAGGGTACAAGTTGATGAAACGAATTTATAAATGTTTAAAAAAAAATTGATAAAGATAAATAAGTGAACAAGGCATAACGATACCATTTTTGATGTGCTGACAGCTCTGCTTGCAGATGAGCAGGACAGGACGCGTTCTCTGCTTTCAAGGTCCACCAAAGTTTTTTTTTTGCACAAAATCAACCGGGATTTTTCGTCTAATTTTTCCAATCACTGTAAGTATACATTATTGTCACAAAAATCACACAATAATTGGATAAATAATGACACAACACAATCACACACGTCACGACACAATAGAATATTTTCACATTAATATTAGACCACAATTGAGTAGTATATTCGCGATAAAATGGGCCATATATTAATTAAATAATTAATACGACACGATTTTGCCACTAAAATGTCAAAATAACGAAATATAATTACCACCAACGAGCACTACGTCACGAAATTTTTCTCACTCGACCTTCACACATTTGACCCGACATTTCACTGATTTTATACTCAAATAATACACATCGATGATTATATCATCGAATTAGCCATTTTATTTCATGCGGAAACTACATTTTACCGACTTTTTTTGCAAAAATTTGGCTCCGCATTTAGACACGACCGATGAGCTTGGACAACTGAATGTGGCGTCCGCTTACGCCAGTTCGCGCATGCGCGCAACGCGTCGTTAGACAATGGGGGCATTATGACGATGCAATTTTTTTTTTCCTTGTCAGAAATTTTTTCCGATTTTATCATTTATTATTACAAAATAACAATTTCTAGACACAAAAATTCGTTTTTCCAACCTCGAAAAATATTTTATCGATACTCGCAAGCAGTTTTTTGCTCTCCAAAACCCACTTCGACACAACGCATTGTCAGCACAAAAAAAAACATCGACTAGATTCCGGCGCCATTTGGAGTGTTTCCATTCGAAAAACAACACTCATGCCCAAGGTACGCAATAAAAAATATATTTGCATGTTAGTCTGTACTCTTAACGTGTCTGAAATGACATTTTGATGGAATTAAATGTTTCAGAGCTGAGATTCAGTCGCCATTAATATGTTGGCACATGAACGCCAAATCTCCTTTGTCCAGGACACCTTGACCTTGAGCGAAAAATCTAGATTGAAGCAAGAAAACTTATTCAACGGTGAGTTGCCCAGAATTTTATTATTTATTACCAATTTTTTGAGCATGAAACGTCATCAGATAGTTTTTGCAAGATGACAAAATGTTTCCCAATTTCACTTGACGTAGCTGGTTAAATGTGCTCTAAACGACCTCAGGAATCTGGGAATTTTTTTTTTAATCTCTTAAAACATGCCAAACAAATCGCACGATGAATTTTTAATATTTTTTTGGTATTTAGAGTCGTCTTGCATCAATTTCATGCACGAAATGGACTCTAGGACTAACAAATTGGTTCGAAAATGAAAAATAATTGATATATCGTGTGACAATAGAGCCAATCGATATGTCAATTGATACAATAACTTTCTCCTGACATTTCTACTGACAGAAAAAAACCTGTTGATAATTTTGTAATGAGTGAATATTTATTTTCAGAGATTTCAATGTACAAAAACGAGCTTCTGGCGGTCTGCTGATGGCAGATTCTCCTGTTAATTGAAAAATGTGGTTCTGCATCGGAAAATCTAAAGTTTTTCATCAACGTAGACGTGCTTTGGTGGTATGTAAGGCACGCAGAATGCCGCAGCTGGCCAGTCTCTCTGGAACTTTCATCGAGGGAGCATCGCAGAACACTTCTAAGTAGTAAGCATATAGTAATAATAAATACTGGGAAAGCTTGATTAAAGGTAATCATCGTTGATCAAAGATAATAGAACTGATTAAAGATAGTAATCGGCGTTTTATCTGAATATTTTGCTGTTAATTCTGTTTGATGCGACTCCAGAGTTGAAAACTTGTCATATTTCTTATCTCACACTCTGTTTGACGTCGTTCCAGAGCTTAAAATCATTTAAACAATTTTAAACCTCACTTATTTATATTTTTACACACTAATTAAAGGAAATCCAGGCTTAAAAACTTGGTAATGCGTTGAAAAGTAACAAAATTATGATTTTTACTCTGTTTGAAGCCATTCCAGAGGTTAAAAAAATTTCTACCGATGCTAAATGCCGCGTACATCATCCAAAAAAAATTCTGGATGTGCTAAATGATTTCTAGAACCTTGAAAAAAGTCAATTTCAAACATCAAACAACACCGATAAATGATAGTAGTGCTCGCCATGTCCAACCACGCGATTTTCTCTCTCTTTCTCAGCTGTTCATTGCGAGTAGGACCGAAAGCCATCCAAACGCGAGTGTTTTATCAATCCCAATAATTTTAATCATACAATAAAACAGTCAAAAGCTTAATTAAATCCTCCAAATATCCAACAAACGTCTCAATGCTCTCAAAGCAGATGTAAAATACTTGTCGGTTAATATTTCAAACGTGAAATCAGTCGTGATAAACTTGATAATTTGTCTACCTAACCATGAATTCACATTTTTGATTGTTTAAATGAAAATTGCGAATTAAATTGGTCTCACATTCAGTGGATTAAAACTAGTCCCCAAAATGGCTTTCAAGGATGATTTAAAATTACTCCTAAAGCCCTATTATTTAGTAAATATTATTCTGAGTTTATCGTATGTTGTTGCTAAACGAACTTCATTTATTTGTCAATATATTTTCCCGGATGAGTGCGAACTAGACGGAGTAAGTTGAAAAACAAATTTTTTTAATTAATACAAACTCGAAAAATAAAATTTTAATGGATTTTTTTTACAGAGAGAAACAGAAATTTTATTTTTTCTCATCATTGTCGTGATGATACGCACACGAAAGACCGGAAGTGTTACAATGATTAATTATTTATCCTCCAGTTTTATTTACACAAAAATTGCCAATCTTTTCCTATGGTTTTACGCCGATGTAAGACTGGGAATTCTCTTTGGAATCATTTTTATACGTGAGTATACGTTTTTTTAATTGATAAATGTGCTGTTAATGTGTTTAAATTCTTTAGTTTGTGGCCTGGTCATGCCTGAGCCGACTTATCAAGGCCCAGAGTCTGTTACATACATGAGAGGAGCATCAGGACTTCAGGATGAACTGCTGCGAGACACGAAAATCATCTGGCTCGTGGCATTTTACACGGCATGGAATCCAGCCTGTGTTAATTTTGCTCCCATCTTTTCTCAACTATCTGCGGAGTAATCATCAAGAGAAAAACTGAAAAAAATCGGCTGTTATGAGTGAGTTTTACTGATTTTTTGTTGTCTCCAGGTTCGCGTTGGATAATTTAAAATTCGGGAAAGTTGACATTGGTCGATTTCCCGATGCAGCAGCTAAATATAACGTTAGTGATGCCAGTACCAGCAAGCAACTGCCAACATTGATATTATTCAAGGACGGAAAAGAGATTGAACGTCGTCCGTACGCGGATCACAAAGGGAAATTAGTCCAATTCTTTTTTTCTCTGGTAAGAGAGGCTTTAAGTTCGATTAAAAAAATTATTACGCTTGATTTATAGGTGGTTTTAGGAGTTATTTATTTTTTTCTACTGTTTTTAGGACAATGTCAAGGCGGCATTTGACTTGAATAATATTTATAAAACGTGCAAAAGCAATCCACTGAAGAAAAAGGATAAAAAGACTTTGAAATCAGAGTAAAAGTGGAAATATCGCTTGTTATTTACGCACAGCGAGTGAATTTAATCGAAGGCCATATTTTTTTGTTTATTTATGATAGTTTTATGATAATTGCTGGCTAAAAAGTCACCAGACTGTGTTCGAATTCGTCTGAAGTCAATTTTTTTTTTCCTCTGGATATTATTGAGATAATGAAAAATTACCTGCTTTAGTAATTTTTTAATAATTTATATTAGTTACCGAAGATTAAACAAGGCTTTAATTGCTGAATTATATATCTGGATTTATTTAATTTTTTTCGCGAGTTAGTTGAATTTCGTTATTTAAATCCAATTTTTCGGTTAATTTATACAAAATTTAGAAATTAAATCAATGCAATTATATAATTAAACTTTAATAATTATATCAAATTTATTTATGGGTATATTGTGCATTTTGTTGTGTGCAGTATTAAATAAATTGTATGCTTACAGGTTATTTATTCAATATTTCTGCCTTGAAAAAATATTTATCAATAAGAAAGAGAGATAACACTCGGTATTATATGAATAAAAATTCATATTATTATCTAAGATAAATTTTGAGATGTTTGGATGAGGTAAAAAAATTATATTAAATTTTTTGTGACATTTTAAAAGGGTCACCCTCTCATTTCTTGCCATTTTCGTGATTTGTTTTTTGTTTTTCAGTAATAACTTATTAAATAAGCAAGATATTGAAAAAAATCATAAAACTGAATTTGTTGAGGATTAATTTCTCTACAAAAAATATGAATGAAATTTTTTTGTATCTGTCTTAGTTTTTGAAATATTGTTTTTGGTAAATTTTTATTTTTCAAAATTTATTCTTTTTAATATCTCAAAAACGAATCAAAATATTGAAAAATTTTATTCTAGATTTTTTAAAGAAAATCGAATTTTATATCTTTTTACTTTTTTCACATTTTTCGTTATTTCGCTTAATTATCGAGTTATCAACAAAAAACTAAAAAAAAAATCACGATATGCCAGAGGTTAGATTTGAAAATTAAATGAAAAACGATTTTCCATCACGTTTTTCTTATATTTTCTTATATATTTTATATTATTACATACTTTTATTTATTATATATTATTTTTTTGACGGTCAATGAACCCGAATTGACCCGTTTTTACATCCTTACCGCGAGAGCGCTGCACGTGTGTCGTGTATTTATTTGAGGTTATGTCTCACAGTGCACACAACAACATATTTTCTCACTCAAAGTGTTTTCCACAATTAAAACAACAAAGTGAAGTGTAAAATGGGTAAAAAAGGTTACAATTGGAAGGCGAGAAACACTCCCAAAGTCGACATAGACGATTCCGCAACCAAGGACATCAAAATCGAGCTCGAAAACCACCAGAAAGTCACCTACGACGCCTGCAATGCTCTGGTGCTACCCAACCAAAAACGCGAGGTGAAAATCAAGGAAAAAAAGGACAAAAACATCCGTTTACTCTCTGCGAAGCGTAGAAAACAGCTTGAAAAAGTCGTCGAACGTAAGACAAAAAAAGGTCGTCGAGCACAGCTGCTGGAGGACTTGGCAAAAGTGCAGGCTCCAGCCGAAGAACTTCGTCAGTACGTATCAATCACTGCTATTCAAACCAAGGGCTTAAAACGCCACTTTCGCGAGAAGGCAGCGCCCGATGAGCCGGATAAAAAAATTCCCAAATACGACGACGAAGACGCAACGAAGGAAACCATAAACGCCATTAAAGGCAGCCACAAAAAGCTTCTTTCAACTCTCCAGGACTCCAAAACCACGTCAAAATCATCCGATCCAAACACAGTAGGCCTCAATCAAGAATCCGACGATGAGTTCGAGGTTTCCGACAGCGAAACTGCCGCCATAACTCGCTCGGAATCTCCAGAAATCGAAGAAATCATCGAAAAAACACTGCAAACCCCACAGAGCCCGCTCAGAAATCAACTAATCAAGCGTCCTGTGCGGGATATCGACAGAAAACCAGCAGTATTCGTTGCAGTAAACCGAAAACCCGAGATCCAGGCCGCGCGAATGAAGCTGCCAGTCCTGGCCGAGGAGCAGGCGATAGTCGAGGTGATAAATGAGAATCCTGTCGTGGTAATCACCGGAGAAACCGGCAGTGGAAAGACTACTCAGGTTCCACAATTTCTCTACGAGGCCGGCTACGCAAAGGACAAAATAATCGGCGTGACAGAGCCCAGAAGAGTTGCCGCCATGTCGATGAGTAAACGAGTGGCCGAGGAGATGAATCTATCGACCGACGAGATATCTTACCTCATCCGATTCGAGGGCAACGTCACTCCAAACACAAAAATTAAATTCATGACCGACGGCGTCCTCCTAAAAGAAGTCCAAAGCGACTTTTTACTGTCGAAATACTCGGTTATCATCCTGGACGAGGCTCACGAGCGCAGTTCCAACACGGACATCCTCATTGGCCTGCTCTCTCGCATCGTTCCGCTTCGCACAAAAAAAGGGGACCCACTAAAACTCGTAATTATGTCTGCCACGCTGCGTGTCGAGGATTTTACCGAGAATTCTCGACTTTTCAAGGTGCAGCCACCGTTAATAAAAGTCGATTCACGTCAATTTCCAGTATCCATCCATTTCAATCGAAGAACCAGCACAAATTACGTGCTGGACGCCGTGAAAAAGGCCGTGAAAATCCACACACGGCTGCCAGACGGCGGAATTCTGATTTTTCTCACAGGTCAGTACGAGGTAAACACGGTTGTGCGACGTCTCCGCAAAGCATTTCCCTACAGACTGAGCAAATACACTCCGAAAAGGGTTGAGGAAGCCATGGCGAAGGATTCAGAGACCGAGGAAGAGGAGGAAATCGACGCAAAAGCAGCGATCCGCCGGCTGAAACGGAAGAACAAGCTCCCAGTGGAGCTGCCGGGCATTAATCTCGACAATTATTCCGTCATTCCGACGGACGACACTCAGGCAGATCTTCTGGACGTCAACGACGACGAGGAGGATGACAATTTCGACGAGGACGAGGACGAAGACGAGGATATTTTGGAGATTGAGGGCAGGTCCACGTCGCAACCGCTCTGGGTGCTGCCTCTCTACTCGCTCTTGCCTGCGAGCAAGCAGGCTCGCGTCTTCCAGAGCGTCCCCGAGGGCTCTCGGCTCTGTGTCGTGGCCACAAACGTCGCAGAAACCTCACTGACCATTCCAAACGTCAAATACGTCATCGACAGCGGTCGCAGTAAAGTTAGACTCTACGACAAAGTCACGGGAGTGAGTACTTTCACAGTTTCCTACGCAAGTCAAGCTGCGGCGAACCAGCGTGCTGGTCGAGCCGGTAGAATGGGCCCAGGACACTGCTATCGACTGTACTCCTCGGCGGTTTTCAACGATGAGTTTGAGAAATTCAGCGAGCCGGAAATTTGCCGCAAACCCGTCGACGATTTGCTGCTGCAGATGAAAGTGATGAATATCGACAAGGTCGTCAACTTTCCGTTCCCCTCGCCGCCAGATTTGACGCAGCTCATGGCCGCGGAAAAGCGCTTGTGCATCCTCGGCGCGTTGCAAGAGGTCAAATCCCGCAAGCAGACGTTTTGCGCCAAAGTTACGCCCTTGGGACAGAGCATCGCGGCCTTTCCCGTCGCACCGAGGTACGGAAAAATGCTGGCGATATCCCAGCAGCAGAATTTATTGAAGTACACGATCTGTATGGTGGCTGCGCTGTCGGTACAGGAGGTTTTGGTCGAGTCTTTGGGCTCTGAAGGAGGCGCAAAAACCCGCTGGCTGCAGACGCGACGATTTTGGGCTGGCGCAGGCAATAGTTTGCTCCTGGGTGATCCCATGGTGCTCATTCGAGCGGTTGGAGCTGCAGAGTATGCTGCGGCACAAGGGAAAATTCAGGATTTCTGCGAGGAGCACGGATTAAGGCAGAAAGCCGTGGTTGAAATAAGGAAATTACGGCAGCAATTGACGAATGAGATTTTGCTCAATATTCCGGGATTGAAGCTGACAATTGACCCGAACTTGGCGCCGCCGACTGATGCCGAGGCTCGCGCACTTCGGCAAATTGTTCTGGCAGGCATGGCCGACCATATCGCGAGGAAGGTTAGTCCGGATGAGGTCAAGGAGGATCAGGATAAGACCAAGTGGAGATATGCGTACAGAACGCCCGAGATGGAGGAACCAGTTTTTATGCATTCTTCCTGTGTTCTGAGGAAAACTCTGCCGGAATGGGTGGTTTATCAGGAGATTTATGAAACCAATAAGGTTTATATGAGAGGCGTGACGGCCGTTGAGCCCGAATGGCTGCCGAAATTCGCGCCCAACTTGTGTCACATGGGAGAAGTTCTCGAGGAACCTCCGCCGAGGTTTGACAAAAGTTTGGGCAAGGTTTTCTGTCACCGGCGCGGACGCATTGGCCGAGCTGGCTGGGATCTGCCCCCGATCGAGGTGGAGCATCCTAAAAATATCCATGGGGTTAGGTGGTTTGTCTGCTTCTTTTTGGATGGACAAGTTTGTCCGAAATTGAAGCGCTTCGTGCCGTCGCTGCTCTCCAGTCCAAGTACTATCAACAAATCCTGGGCAAAGTACGTGATTAATTGGGGGTTGTGGTGAGTTTTTATTTATGAAAATGTTTTTTTGGGTTTAGGTTGCTTCCAAGGACCGAGGCCATCACGAAAACGCTGCTTTCGAAGGAAGTCATGTCGAAGCAGCAGTTGATAAACGCCTGGCGCGAGGATAAAAATTGTAAGTGTTTATATATTTATGTTTCATAGTATTTAAGTGCATCTAAGATGAATTTTAAGACGTTTCGGTGAGATAAAATTTTTTTTTTGTTTCCGGAAAATTTTTGATAGGGGTATCCCCTCGGATATTTAGTGGTTTTTGTAATATTTTTCAGTTTTTCGGCAATAACTCGAGGAAATAATTAAAATAGCGAAAAATGTTATTAGAGTTAAAAAATTAGGGGTTAAATTTACTACAAAAAACATATAAACAATTTTTTTTATATCTCTTTCGGTTTTTGAGATATTATTGATTTTTGAAAATTCTTATTTTTCAAAATATCTCGAAAATAATGTGAAATATCCAAAAAATTCATTCTACATTTTTTATGGCAAATTAAATTCCCTATCTATCAATTACTATGATGTTTTTCGCTATTTTGTTTATTTACCGAGTTATTGCCAAAAAACGAAAATCTGCAAGATTTTAAGGCACATATGCTGCTACGAAAAATTTAAAAAAATTTGTTTTTTGATCAATCATCTTAAAATTATTTGTTAAAATTACTTTAGCAAAAAAAAAACAAAAAACAAATTCTTACTAATCAATTTTTCAAAGAAATATTAACAAATAAAAATACACGCCTTTTTAAAATTAATTAAAAATCTATTTTAGACAATAATTAATGAAAAAAAAAAATTTTTCTTCTTTCAGTCCTTTTGAGTGCTTATCAAAAATGGCTGCCAGAATCGGCACACAGTGAAGTAGCTCTTCTGTGGCCTCCATGGTAAATTATTTTATAAATAAAAAAAAATCGAATTAAAATTATATATCTATAATTCGATAAATTTGTCATTCACTCAAACAATGGATACAATTTAAAGCTATATTTATTACAAAAAAAAAAAAAAACATATTTACGTCTCCAATGGCTCTTATCAGCCCATTTAATCCGTCTATCTTGCGAGTTTCTAAAATAATCATCGAGAGTATTGACTTTAAAAAGTCGCAACGAGGTAGACGAATGATTTTCTCTTTTTTTTCGCGTTGTCAATGCATTTGTCACAATGACATACATGGCTAAAGGTGGCACGGACAATGTCTGTACACAAATAATATTAAAAAACATAATTTTTAAGGTTTATTCGGCGCACTCCTCGGTCGTTTTCGCGTGGAATAACGAATAAATAAAAATCCTAGTACGATCAACAGTGCAACAATACCAATACCAATGCCTAAGTACATGTTTGTCATATTATTAATATTATCTAATGCAATTTCTCGCAGTGCTGCCACGCCATTTGGCTGCTCGCACGGTGCCTGAACAATTATATCTTGTCGTTGAATTTGTTTTGCCTTGCAATTTGCTTTATTCAGAGTTTCCGAGCTGTAAATGTCCGGTAGTAGGGCAGACAGGGTCCACTGGAGTGGGCTCAAATTTTGGCACCATTCAGGTAAATTACTCAGGTGCAGGGTCACACCACCGCCGAGTGTCACCACGCCAATCACGATGCCGGACAGCAGCGCGGCTAGGCCACTCCATTTGCAGATGTATGCGAAAAATACACACGTCAAGTGCTGAAGCATTGTGTACATCAGCCCGTAAGCCATGTAACTCCACAGGGATGTCAAATTGTCGTCGATTGCCAGGTGAAGTCCTGACATGGCGTAGGCAGGTGCCAAATACGCCGCATAAACTAAGCACCATGAAGGCACGCTGCACAGCAACTGCAATTTATCAGGTAAATATACTCAATATTGTTAGAAATTGCAAAAAAAAAATGTTATGAAATTTTGTACTCAAGCATCTTGCAGTTGTCGTGATTTTTTTTTTTTTTTTCGTTTTTTAATGATAATTTGATAAATACGCAGGATATCGAAAAATGTCAAGAGACTTGAATTATTAGATATTAAATTTCCTACAAAAAAGGTCAAATAAATTTTTTTATATCTCCCTGAGTTTTTCAGATATTGATTTTTCAAAATTTTGATTTTTTACAATATCTAAAAAATGAAGCAAAATATTGAAAAAATGTATTCCATATTTTTTGTAGAAAATTAAAATCTCTATTATTTAACTATGATAATATTTTTTATTATCTCGAATAATTATAGAGTTATTGACAAAAAACAGAAAAAAAAAAACATGATTTCCACGAGATTCGATTTTTTTGCTGTTGATTTCCTTTAACAAAAAAACTTTTAATCCGTATTTTTTTTTTATTAAAAAATTGATTTGCTAAAAGAAAAAATGTAAATGAAGCTTCTATTATGTTGATATTTTTTTATTAATTGTTTTTAATTTTTGTTTTCAAGTTTCTCCAGGTTTTTATCACTTAATCGTGAATAATTTTTTAGCCGAGAATAATAATTAAATTATTACCTCGAGTATGATGAAGATAAAGCGCCCATAAAGTCCGTCCTTCACGTCGCTTTCCACGATAAATCGTGCGCTTACAACCTCACAAATTCCCAACAGACCCAGGGGCCAGAAAAAAATTCCCAAGCTTGAGTAATACAAGCCAACACGATCGCGCAAGTGAATATTACTATCTCCAGCAACATCCCAGAATATTGCGCCCAGGATAATGCTCAAGGACACGGCAATGACGATTTTTTGAAGCAGTCTGGCTACAGTCCAAGGCTGACTGTAGATCAGGGTTTTCATAAGCAGCGCGTAAATTTGTACGAATATATTGGCGTCATAAACCGCTGGTGGAAGGATTCCTGGGGGTCCAGGATCACTCAGAGCTGGCAATCGTGACCTCGCGAGTTCTGCCAGGTGATCTATCCTCTGTGATGACTCCAGCATCGCTTCGGCCGACAAATCATCGAGTGTTACCAGGTCAACTGCATGAAAAAAAATTTTTCATTGCAAGAAAAAGGTATAAAAAATGTTTAAAAAATTTGTTTTCAATTTAACTTACGATAATAATCTGATGGATTTTTAAATGGCGGACAGGGAAATTCAGCGAGTGCAAAATACGGCAGCATATCTCGTCGTGCACCAGAGTACATAATTCTGCCGCCCGAAGTCAAGGCCACTCGCGAGACCATGGTGAGAATTTCATAGGTGGGTGGGTGAAGCGTTAAGATCACGAGTCGCTGTCCTCTCACTGCCCATTGTCTCAAGTACTCGACGAGAAAGAAGGCGTCAAAAATATCCAGACCGTGCGTGGGCCTGTCGAGCGTTAAAATGTGCGCATCTTGAAGCAATCGACAGGCTAGCGCCAATCTGCGAGCTTCTGACGTTGTTAGGGTATTCACCAGGCAGTGTTTTGTTGCTTCCAATCCGAGCTCTTGGATAATAGCTTCTATTTCCATTTCTGATGTCCGTGAACCGCCTCGCAGACACATGTAGAAACTCAGAACTTGTTGCGCCGTGAGACCCGGGCTCAAGCCGCAATCAGCCGGCAAATAGGCTACTCTCGATCTAAATTAGATATTTTCTTCATTTAAATATGCAAGAGAAAATCGTAAGAAATAAATTTTATCGTATTTTTTATATATTTTTCATCGAATCATGTAATTTAAGGGATAACTCGGTAACTATGCGTTGTAGCAAAAAAAGTTATTCAAGTCAAATGATAGGGAATTTAATTATCTATAAAAAATATAAAATAATTTTTTTTGAGATTTTGCCTTATTTTCGAGATATTTTGAAAAATAAAAATTTTTCAAAAATTAATAATATCTCAAAATCTGATGGGGATAAAAAAAAATTGTTTATATATTTTTTGTAGGAAATTTAACCCCCAATCATTTAACTGCAATGATATTTTTCGCTATTTCGTTTATTTATCGAGTTATCGTAGAACAATCGAAGAAAATCTCAAAAAACCGCCAGATTTCCAAGGGGGATGTCTTTAAAAAAAATTTTATCCCAATGAAATGTCCTCAAAATCATTGTCAACATTTATTAATATAATTTAAAAAATTACCTCAATGCATTTGTTGTTACAGGTCGTCCATTGAGTAAAATGTCGCCACGTTTGATTTTTCTCCTGCCTGAAATAGTTTCAACGATAGTTTTGCCTTCTTTCTCAGTGGTCGCCATAATTGCGAGGATATCAGTAGCCCCGGCCTCGAGGGTAATGCCACGAAGCGGCGGATGGCTATCATAAGACGCGGATTCCACGGCGCGAAGTTGCAGATGCGGGTGTTGCAATTGAATCCTCCTCAAAGCCGTCGCAGCATATGCCTCGGGTCCCAAGTGACCCTGAGGCTGGCTCAGGACAGATTGTCCATATCCTGGGTCGATCGGCGCGATACTGTGGCGCCGATTGGGTCGCGACGTCTGCAGAAGATTAGCCTCGCTCGCGCTGCGCAGTCGGGAATTTTGTCCCACGATCAATTGCGAGTGTGCCTGCTCTCGCGGCGTCGGCACGCAGATCTGTCTGAAGTCTGGATCACTTCGCGCTGAGCGCATGTGGCTTCCTGATTGAGGCAGCCCGCTGTGAGAAACTCTGCGACCTTCCTCGCTAGAGTCATAGCCACTGGAGCCATCACGACCCCGAGACGGCGACAGCACTCGTGGCAGACCGAATTTCAAGTATGTGTAGGAATTGCTGGCCAATGGACTCTTCGGACCGTAGCGCGGGTGACGCAGAATACTTTGCACAGTCGAATCACGCAGTTGGAAATTTCCATAGGGCAGAGGCGACTTCTCCGTCGAGCCCAGAGCTGAGTCTGTAAAGTCGGAATTTAAATTTTGCCTGAAATTAAATCAAAAAGTTTATTATTAATTTTTTTTCAGGTGGCCAGAGGTGATTTTTCTACCTGTATATTGACCACGCATGCAAATCTTCACTCGCTGGAGGCTCCAGACCTCGGGTATCCAACGCACCAGGCACGGAATACCTTCGCTCAAGCTCCCAGGCTTCCGACCCCATTTTTGATGCTCACTGCTGCACAGAAAAATTCAAATTAACTGGTTATACTCATCTGAATGCAGCAGAAAAACAGTTTTAATCAGGTATTTATATCGAAAAATGTACAAACTACATTTTAGCTCTGGGTTACTGGTTTAAATATCTTGTTTAAATGTTAGGGTCAAGTGGAATGCAAAAAATGTTTTTATTCAGGTTTTTTTTAGACTTTTATGGTTATAAAAATTAAGTCTATCTTAAATCTTATGGTACGCCAGTTGAGGAATAATGCAGTTTTATGTTTTTTTGGGTTGAAATAATTTTAATAATGATTTTTGAAACGTTTAATGGAAAACACGAAGAAATAGTCATTTTTCGTGGACTTTGACTTTTCCACGTGCCTTTCAATGGGAAGATATGGATAGATTTCGGTTTTCTATACGCCATTGGATGTATTTTTGCCTCCTCAATACGCTAGGCACATCCTTTCAATCGGACGAGGTCATTCAGGGGTAGAAAACACGAAGAAATAGTCATTTTTGGTGAATTTCGACCTTCTGACGTGCCTTTTTTCAATGGATTTTGGTTTTCTATACGCCATTGAATGTATTTTTGCCTCCTCAATAATACGCTAGGCATATCCTTTCAATCGGACGAGGTCATTCAAATATCTTATTTTCGGAATAAATCGATTTTTTTTTTTTTATTATATCGAATTAAACCTCAAAAGTTCAATTCTTCAAAAATTGTCTGATTATCTTGAGATTTTAATGTGCTATTTAATTATTAATAGCACCAAAAAATTTTTTTATGCATGAGAACCCTCATGGCTGATTAGGTTTACGTAGCCGTAACTATTATATATTAGGCATGCGTTGGATACGCACCTAATCATAATACATATGTCAGGCAGAACTGCAATTCTCGTTTTATCATTTTTCATCTTATAATTTAAAAACTTGATACTACTTCAGAAAAAAATTTGCCATCTAGCGTAGAACATTTTAACTAAAAAAAAATCATAAATTCACCCTATCCCGATTAAATTTCCGACAAAAAATGTAAAATAAATTTTTTTCATAATTTACTTTATTTTCGAGATATTTCGAAAATCGAAAATTTTTTAAACCTCCATCAACTAATATCCAACTAATAATACCTGAATTTTTTTGGTTACAGAAATGGTGAAAATTCCGAGGATATAAAAAAAGCTAGATGAATTTTCTTGCTACGAGCATGGTAGCTAGTCCATGGCAAGCATTGCGCACATAGAGAAAAGGCCTCTGTGCGAACACGCCCGCGGAAACAACCCGCAAAATTACAGGATAATACAAAGCAACTATATATACACTGGTCGCGCGGCGGCGCCATTCGTCCGTGAACAACGGAATGTGCGAGGATAGAAGGCGAGTTGAGTGAGAAGAATAAAAAAATGCCAGAAAACACGATTTACTCGCTGAAAAAAATTTATGGATACCGCTACGGATACTTTGCGGGGCGGATCTCGTCTGACACATTGCAACCCTGAGTTGCAGCTTCATATCACGGTAATTACACGCTTCCCACACGTCTCTATTGTATAATTCAAGTTCTAACGTATAGAAATATACGTGTCGTACACTAAGAATGACCAAAGAGATTCCGCAGCATCTGACTTAACGGTTTTTGTGAGTGGCCTAAAAATTTATTGCCACCTGTTCATTGCCAGCTCATTTTAATGCTCATGCTAGCGGTCGCCGACATTCAAATGACACGTAGCAACGCTTCATTTGTATTTTCATGTCTATAGATATCCTACGCGTCATATAATACAGCAGAGTCATTTTTAAATAGTTTCAACCGTGAAAAACAAATATTTAAACAAAATTTTACATCGTAAACTCCAAATATTAATTTTCAAGGAGATAAAAATTTTACTTTATATCCTAACATATTATCAAGGATCTTTCGAATAATACAACTTAAAATTTCGATATTTTTCTACGTAATAATGCCCAAAAACACGATATAATATTTTTTTATTTAATTAACTATTCGATATCTCAATAAATACGTGAGATATCAAAAAATATCATGAAAGTAAAATGATAGGAAATGAAATTTTCTAACAAAAATGTAGAATAATATTTTTCAAAATTTTGCTTTGTTTTCGAGATATTTTGAAAAATATGAATTTTCGAAAATATTAATTTCCTCGATAATTTAGAGAGATGTAGAAAAGTTTGTTTAACGTTTTTTGTAGGAAATTTAATTTAAAATAATTTTTTTTGAGTAACTTTTTTCGATATTTTGATTAGTTAGCGAGTTATTGTCGAAAAACTGAAAAAAAAAAATCTTGAGAACGAGCTTTTGGCATGTAGCGCGATATGTTATGGTGAGTTTATTGTTTCCTTTCGCTTTGATCGAGTCATCGTCCTGCCATCAGGTGCCAAGGACAATCCTACGAATTTCTGAGTCACAATAGTGAGTGAAAATGTGGAATAAAAGCGTTGGTAACTGTTTAAACAGGCCACACCTGGCTCGCTGATGATCGGTCTATGCGGGTTTATTATGCACTGATACTGACTGTTATTTGAAATATCATCTTTCTATACCTCGCGGTATCAATCATTGCCAGCAGTGCCAGGTGCAATCCGGAAGCCTCTAGATGTTATGTGAATCCCATGAAAAACCGTTATATCTACACACATCGCCTTAGGAATATCTCATGGATATCAAGCCACATATGCATTTCTCACATTAACTCGAAGCATTAGGTTACTCTTTTCTACGTTTCATCATTTATTTCATGTTTTTACTTTTCTTTATTACATTGAATTGGACCTTTCAAATCCAATTCTACAAAAATTATCACGAAAACACGAGATTTTAATTTTTTTTCTCCTACTTCAAATGAAGTCCGAAATTTTTTTGCGTGAAAACCCTCACGGCTTCAATTAATGCTGGGTTGGTTCTTCCCCATCCATGGCGAAACTTCGGACTTATTGATTTAATTTAATAGTTTTCAAATTAGATTCAACTTGGAGAAGAAATTTGCCACCTATCGTCGGCGAATGGAACTAAAATCTGATTTTTTTTTTTTTCAAAAACGATGAAAATTCTGATTTAAATGATCGAAAAAATTTTTTTTACGTTAGTTTAACGCGTTAAAAATGTTTATTAAGATTTTTTTACAATATACTTATTGGTTTTTTGATTTTTATGCTTGAAAAATCAAATATTTAAGGAAATTCCTTGGAAATTTGATTTTTGAAAATTCTTATTTTTTTAAATATCTCGAAAACAAACTAAAATATAAAAAAATTTTATTCTATATTTTTTCTAGAAAATTTAATTTACTATCATTTTACTCTTATACAATTTTTCGTCAACTCGCTTATTTACCGAGTTATCAAAAGATTAGTAACACCATGTTGATTTCACGGGTTTGAAATAAATTGATTGCGGTGTAACCGAAGGAAAAGTCACGCAATTAAATGTGTTTATGAAACTTATATTTATATTTCCGGACATCTGACAGGTTTTTCTGGTTATTCAGAATGCAATTAGCCTCGCCCATATCACACATGTAAAATGTCAACGTGTTTGCTTTGGATATTTATAAAATTTTCTTCAAAAATATCAAATATTCAAGTCTACCTTCTCACTTTCAGTTTAATGACTGTTTCTCTCCGTGTGTCTCATATATGTATATGTAAAATTGAAGGAAAAAAAAAAATAATCGTGTGAACCGACAATTTGTGTCTGCTCACGAGAGAACACCAAAGTTTTCATTTTCTTCTGCAATTGTTTTTTCTTCTTTTTTCCAGGTATTGACACATTCTGATTTAACATTCCGCCCGCAATCACGCATCATATATATTTGCATATAATACAAATACAGACAAAAATCTCACGCACTGGTTTCCATGGATTTCAATGACTTCAAATCGCCAACAGCCGGGAGTATTGCGCTCAACACGTGCTTCACAGCCTGACCCCGATCCTCGCGTACATTCCGTGTACACACGATTTCCTGGAAACCGTGGAAACCACGTATGTACTGGATTAAAAAAAAAAAAAAAACGAGAGAAAATGAATCTCTCTATTGATGCCTCCTACATAATATTTCTCGATGGCGATAAAATAGTGTTGTCGTCAATATGAATTATGTTGACAATCTATCATTTGAATTGCAAATCTCGCCGATGAGTAGGCGTACTTATATATACCTTGCTTCCCGCCGACCTGAGCATTTCAATATGAATTATGTTGACAATCTATCATTTGAATTGCAAATCTCGCCGATGAGTAGGCGTACTTATATATACCTTGCTTCCCGCCGACCTGAGCATATCGCCAATAGTGTGCTAGGTGTGCAAGAATTGAGAAAGACGATCCAATACTATCGTGTATCAAGAAATTATTGCGGATAAACCATTGATTGTCGTTATCGCCAATAGTGTGCTAGGTGTGCAAGAATTGAGAAAGACGATCCAATACTATCGTGTATCAAGAAATTATTGCGGATAAACCATTGATTGTCGTTCCACATTAGTAATCAAGAGGTTTTATTCAATGAAATTATTGATATCTGCTGATTATCAGTGTGTATAGCATCGGTAATGCGAAAAAAGTGAGCAATATTTATATATTTTTTGTTTATGTGGTGATAATAGAGTTAATAAGTGAAATAGGGAAAAAAGTTGTGAGATAAAAGTTGTAGAGAATTTAATTGGCTAGAAAAAATGTAGAATAACTTTTTTTTTGTATTTCTATTGGTTTTCGAGATTTTTAAATAATTAGGAGAAGAAAAATTTAAGAATTTTTTTATCCATGGTAACTAAGGGCGATAGCGAAAAATGTTATTGAATTTAAATTATTCAAGATGAAATTTTCTACAAAAAATGTTGAATCAATTTTTTTATTATTTCTCATAGTTTTTGAGATATTTTGAAAAATCAAAAATTCAAAAAACTAGTAATATCTCAAAAACTAAAAGAGATAAAAAAAAGTTTATTTCACATTTTTTTTAGGAAATTTCATTTCCAATAACTTATTTCTCATAACATTTTTTCATATTTTTATTATTAACCGAGTTATCGTCAAAAAACAAAAAAAAAATCATGAAAACCACAAGATTTCTGAAGAAATTTCTTTGGAAAATTTTTTAAAAGTCAAAAAAAATTGTTTTATCTCAATCAAATATCTCAAAACTCCTTCTAGATTTAAATAATAATATTCAACAGTTAATTTCACAATTGTTTTTTGAACTTACGCCCTTTTAATGGCGTTTATAGCTTCCTGCGTTGCGCTTGCTTACGATTCCACGATTGCTACTCTAATAAATCTACAATTACATACAGAAACTCGTATAACGGAGTTGAAAAAAAAAAACCTATGGACTTTTGCTTCTTGATTTTTTTTATACGCCGCGTCGAGCAACCGCGACTAAGAGAGCACTACCCATGGCAAAAAAATAAGATATTATTTCACGAAGCGTAAAAAAACCTGTAATCTCTAAGGTATCTCTTAGAGAAAAAAATATTTTCCATTTTTTTACATACCCTTCAATGGTTTTTTCCTCGTATAAACACTTTGTCATAGATATTTTTCCAAATAATCACAAGAATAAATATAAAAATGCATTTTTTTCAGGTTTTTAACCAACACTGGAGCACACACCGCAACAGCACACACTTTTTTCGATGGTAAAACCGTTGGAATTTAGAAGTTTGATTAACTTGAGAGTATTTACCTGAAGAACATGAACGTTCCAACGTTTGGAACCGACACGAGACCAGGCAAACGAGCACGATACTCGTGCAGAAGGATCCCCTCTTCCATCTTGCTACGCCACACTCATTCCACCGGCCTCTGCACCTCTCCCACCAGCCTTGCCTTTTAATAAGGGAAGACATTCACCTCGGGAGAGTCGCGCAGAGCAAGCCAACTCCCTGTTCAAGGTATACCGCAGGTCGGCTGCCGTGTCTACTCACGTTTTTTACTCCTGCATCGCGCGCGCTCACCTGAAGAATGAAGCAAAATCACTGAAAGACAACAGGTAAATTTTTTAAACACTCTCAAATACTCCCAAAATGGCTGATTTCATTTTTCTATCCAACTAATCCACTTTTGGAGCATTAAAAATCGAAAAATCGCATCTTTAACACTAAAAAAAACATACAAATCTGTTGTTATGACTATTTCTATGTTTTTTAATTAAATTAACATGCATTACGTCAACTAAAAATGGTTATTACTTATTATTACTGAGTTTAATCAACTGTAATATCAACTTTCCTGATGTCTGATGAAGAAAAAAAACTTTTGTCGTGACTTTTTGTTAGTTTTTCTGCAATAAATCGGTAAATAATCAAGATATCAAAAAATGTTATTCAAACAAAATGATTTGCTATTAAATTTTCTATAAAAAATATTTTATAATTTTTTTTCATATTTTACTTGGTTTTCGAGATATTTTGAAAAATCAAAATTTTAAAAAATCAATAAAATTTCAAAAACTTATAGAAATATAAAAAAAGTTATTCAACATTTTTTGTAGAAAATTTAATTCTAAATAATTTACTTTCTATAATATTTTTCATTATTTCTCATATTTATCGAGTTATCACTAAAAAACTCATTTTTTCCAATGTTTTTTTAATATACTTCTGTTTTTAGGTTTATTACAGCAACGTGATATTGTTTTCCCGCTGAAAATATGACTCACGAGTGCACACTGGACATCTCGAATATCTCGCACTCGACATCGGTGCTGATTGAGGGAGGTAGCTGTATATCAAAGTCAGAACCAACGGCGGTTTTGCGCGATGTTTCTGCGCGAGTCCACAGCGGAGAAGTTCTCGCAGTGTTGGGCTCAAAAGGCTCGGGGAAACGAGCTCTCCTCGATGTAATTGGTATGGTAATTAATTTAATTTAGTTATTTTTTAATGATTTTTAAATGGAAATTGAATGCACACAGCTAGACGAGCAGTGGGAGAGACGAGAGGCAGAATTACCCTTGGAGGAAGTCTGCTGACCAGTGAATTATTCCGACGGCATGGTGGATACGTCGCTCACAGGTGCTACTTACTGCCCAGTCTGACTGTGCGTCAGACTCTCACTTATGCCACTTGGCTCGCCAACCTGAACAATCGCGACCTCAGGGTCCGCCAGACGCTCGCCGATTTGGCGCTCTCTCAGGTCGCCAATCGCTCGGTTAACGATCTTACCAGGGCCGAGTATCGTCGCCTAATGCTGGGCGTACAGCTCGCCAAGGATCCCATGCTTTTGTTGCTAGATGAACCCACATGGGACACCGATCCGCTCAATACTTATCTGATTGTTTCGATGTTGTGGTCGTATGCGACCAGAAGGGGGTCTATTGTCGTGCTTACTATGGAGACTCCTCGCTCGGATGTCCTGCCATTTGTCAGTCGAGTTACTCTACTCTGTCTGGGGGCCGTTGTCTACTCTGGACCCACCCGCAGCATGCTGGATTACTTTACTTACATTGGATTCCCCTGTCCTGAGCTCGAAAATCCGCTCATGTACTACTGTAAGTTGGGTTAAAAATTTTTTTTCAATGTTCTTTTGTTATTTTCATATATTTAAATGATTAAAAAAGAAATTTCAATAATTTACACAATCAATTTTGGAATGTTTGATGAAGAAAACGAATTTTTTAAAGACATCGCTCTTGGAGATTTTAGATTTTTTCACTTTTTTGCTGATAACTCGGTAATGACGCGTGATAATGAAAAAAAAAACATTAAACTTAAATGATGGGTAATTGAATTTTCTATAAAAAATGTAAAGTATAATTTTTCGATATTTTGCATTGTTTTTGACATATTTTGAAAAATCAAAATTTCAAAAAACCCATTATATCTCAAAAACAAAGAGTGATAGAAAAAAATTTAATTCGAATTTTTTATGGGAAATTTTATTCTCAATAAATTATTGCTCTTGACATTTTTTGATATTTTGTGTAGTTATCGAGTTATCGTTGAAAAATAAAAAAAAATCGCAAAAAGTGCTAGATTTATGTGCGAAGAATTTTTTAATCACTGATTATATTTCTTTCTGGGTGTTCCAGTGTGCTTGTCAACGGTCGACCGTCGTTCTCGCGAGCGTTTCCTCGAGTCCAACCAGCAGATATCCAACCTCGTTGAGAAATTTAAAATCGAGGGTGGCCTGTACATGAAAGAGGCTCCTCAAGGTCCGACTAGTGTCAAGGAGACTCCATTGGGTTACTTGCATAAAAGTTTAGGTCGAGGAATAAAGCCAGGATGTTTCTCCACACTTCTCGCTTTGTACTTGTACGTATTGTTTCGATGAAACAAGACAAAACCGAGATAATGCACATTTTATCTTTGGAATTGTCTGAAAACACTGTAAATTTATTGATTTTCTTTATTTAAACAATGTTTTTTTTTAGACGGGGCATGGCAGCAACCTTCTCTTTCAACAAGTGTGGACTTGGTCATATTGCAGCACGTCTCTTTCTTCTGCCATTTTGTCTGGCTTTGCTCAGCATTTTTTACTCCAACTCGAGTCTCGTTCAGTCTAGAGTATTTCTACAGACTGGAGGCCTTGTCTTCAACTGTCTGACGCTATTTTACGTAGCTGGCATTGCCACAACTGCGCTCTTGTGTAAGAATAAATCGCCTCACGCCATGCCAAGGGGGCATGTACTATTTTTTTTTCGCTAATCTCTCGATAACTCTGTAACTACGCAAGATAACGAAAAATGTTATTGAAGTTAAATAATGGGGAATTAAATTCCCTACAAAAAATGAAGAATAAGTTTTTTTGATATTTTGCCTTGTTTTCGAGATATTTTGAAAAATCGAAATTTTAACAAATCAATTTTTTGAAAATCGTGGGAGATTTTCAAAAAAAATTGTTAGATATTTTTTGTAAGAAATTTCATCCCCCATAATTTTATCACTATAACATTTTTCATTATCTCTCTTGCTTATTGAGTTATCGTTGAAAAACATAAACAAAAATTTCGAAACGACTTACAATGAGCATTTCATAACAATTTTGTTTGTTGTTTCAGTTCCTGGATTTCGTGCGCGATATTATCAAGAGAAGCGCGAGGGTCTCTACGGTGGCGCAATGTTCTTATCGTCATATACACTTCTAAGCCTGCCCCTGAGCCTCATTTCCACGCTGATTACCGTCGGCATTTTAGTTCCGATTCTCGACCTGAGTGCTGCGTCTTGGGCCTCTGCCTCGGGCACTCTCTGGGCCAGCTATGTCGCAGCCGAGCAGATTGCTGTGGCTTTTTTCATGGTCGTTCGCCGGCCGCTCACTGGCGCAATTGCCGTTTTATATCTCATGCTAGTGTCCCTCGTTGTCGCTTCTGGCGGCGTTCGAAGCCTCCGAAGTCTCCCAGAGTGGCTGGCAGCAGTCTCCACAGCTCTTCCAGCAAGATACGCGTCTCTTGCCATGCATGAACTCACTATTGGCACGGTAATCCCCGAGAATTTGCCCTACAACGAAAGCTTATCGTGCCCGGGTATCCCCGGACTCTGCAGATATCCAAAAGGACGCGACTATTTGAGCGAACGCTTCGCTCGCGACGGTCAGGATGTTGGTAGTATGCTCAATGTTAATTTAAATTTACTTATTTCACTGGTATTTGCCCTTGGTCTCGTTATTCTCAACAGTATTTTGTATCTTCTACCCCTGCCTGCTCGAGTAAAAGCCAAATTTCGTGAGTAATCTTTTTTTTTTTTGTTTGAATATAAATTTTTTTTTGTCGTTTACTGTAAAGCTCGTACAAAATAATACTTTTATTGTACTAAAGATTTACAGAATTTACACAACTTATAGATATATATTAGATTTTTTAAGAAAATAAATAACAAAACGATAATAGATTTTTTTTTGCTTTCGATTGAGGTTTTGTATTGGATGATTATAAATTTTAGGGTTAAACTAGCTCTCATCGTCCATGGACACTTGACCCATGACTTTTAGGTCGTCAGCAACCGTGAATTCGCACCCGGTTGAGCTCACGACTTCGCTGATGTCGACATTCGGAGCCAGTTCAATTAATTTCAAGCCTTCGCCAGTGATGACCTCGAACACCGCTAAATCCGTGATTATCATGTCAACGCACTGCTGACCTGTTAAATGATAATTCATGAATTGGTTAAATATTGTGGTTTTTTTGTTTGAGGTATGTAAAAAAATCGATGTCCTTGATGGTAAGTTTGTAAATATTCATAGGAGGTGATTTTAATCAAGTTTTTTATTCATTTTAATTTTTGATTAGAGATGAATATTTAAAGGGGAATGTAGAGAGTATTTTATTGGAAATAATTTTTGTGTTGAAAATCAAAAAAACGGGTATTTATTTATTTTTGAGGTTTTTTTTTATAGAAATTACGTGATTTTCATGGTTTTTTGGTGATAACTCAGTAAATAAACGAGTTGATGAAAAATTTCATAAGAGTAAAATGATAGATAATTTAATTTTCTAGACAAAATGTAGAGTAAAATTTTTTTATATTTTAATTTGTTTTCGAGATATTTTGAAAATTTAAAATTTTCTATGAGAAGCAAAAAATTTAAGGATTTATTACTTCATGTTAAGTTAGTAAAAAAATGTTATTTGATATTTTTTCGAGTTGAATTAATGATAATAATGAATTTTTTGAAGTTTGATTGTGCTATCGTAGGAAAAATTATTTCGATCATTGATATCGGAATTTCCGTTTTTTTCTTGAAAAAAAAAAAAAATCAGGTTTTAGTTTCATTCGCCGACAATAGGTGGCAAATTTTTTCTCCAAGTTAAATCTAATTTGAAAATTATTAAATTAAATTATATCATGAAAAAATTTTCCTTGTAAGCCCTTTTATCGTACTCGCCAATGAGCGGGCAAACCCCGATGGTGTTCAAGCCGTGAGGATTTTCACGCTTAATAATTTTGAACTTCATTTGAAGCCGAGGAAAAATTATAATCCCGCATTTTTGCGATAATTTTTGAAGAATTGGACTTAAAACTCCAATTCAATATAATAAAGAAAAGTAAAAAGACATATGAATTAATAATTAAACATAGAAAAAAATAATCTTATCCCGAAAAATCGAAACAACGTATCGCCAAAAAATTGAGACTTCTTTACTCGCTAATATCTTGATAACAATTGAACTTACACAAATTTTGTTTAAAACCTTTTTTGTAGATAAAAAAATTTTCTACAAAAAAGATTTCTTGATAAAAATTTCTATTTTGAATAGTTTCCAAGATATTTCGATTTTAAACACTTTTTTTTCAATACAATTTCTCACAGACTTTCTACATTCACAAATAATTTTTTTTCATACACCTAGAAATTTTTCTTAACTTAATTTTCTTACCTGTTACAGGCAGCGTGCAATTCTCCACAATTTTCGGACTGCCATCTCGTGCCTTGTGCTCCATCGTCACGACAACTTTAGTCCTGGCAGCAGAAACTAAATCCATCGCGCCACCCATGCCTTTCACCATAACTCCAGGAACCATCCAGTTGGCGAGGTCCCCATATCTCGACACTTGCATGCCACCAAGTATCGACAAGTCCACATGACCGCTAAATAACTTAAACCATTATTTCCAGCCGAAAAAAAACCGTGAAACCCGCACTTACCCGCGAATCATCGCGAAGCTCTCGTCGCTGGAGAAGAAAGAAGCACCAGCCACTGTGGTTGTCGACTCTTTCCCGGCATTTATCAAGTCTGCATCAAGCTGGCTGTCATCTGGGTACGGTCCTAGGCCCAAAATTCCATTTTCCGACTGCAGGGTCACCCTCATATCCTTGCGAATGTAGTTTGCGGCCATCATCGGCATGCCAATGCCCAAATTTGCTGTTTAATTCATCATTAGGACACTCTAAAAGGTTTTTATCACTCTTTAATCCTTAAAATACTTACCGTACATCCCATCCTTAAACTCCAGAGCCGCACGACGGATTATTCTGTCTCGTGCTTTACTCGCAGGCGTCGGTTTTTTCGTTTTTGTCACTGTAGATGTTTTTATCTTCTAAAAATGGGATTTAAATTGTTAATTTAAGCTTTTAATCAATGATTTAATCGATTATTTTGTTACCTCAATGCGTTTTTCGTAATTTCGACCTTTAATTACACGATCAACATAAATTCCAGGCAGATGGATGGTGTCTGGATCAAGATCTCCAATTTCAAGAACTTCTTCGGCTTCTACAATCGTTATTTTTGCAGCTTTACACATTGTTGGGTTGAAATTCCGCGCGGATTTTCGAAATATCAAGTTTCCAGCCTTGTCGGCCTTCCAAGCTTTTACCAGAGCAAAATCTCCGGTTATTGCTGTCTCCATAATGTAATTTCTTCCGTTGAATTGTTCAACAGGCTTTGGCTCGCCTGATATCTCGGCGTTGCCTTTTTCGTCGTATTTTATCGCCATATTACCGTCTTGAATAATTGTGCCGTAGCCCGTAGCTGTGAAAAAAGCCGGAATCCCAGCACCACCGGCTCTTATTCGCTCGGCCAATGTTCCCTGGAAGATTTAAGAGTTTTAAACACTGAAGAGAAATTTATTCCAACGTCAATATAGTGTCGAAAGGTGATATTTTTTGTTTAATCTTTTGATAACTCGGTAAATACGCGAGATAACGAAAAATATCATTAGAGTAAAATGATTGAGAATTTAATTCTCTATAAAAAATGTAGAATAGAATTTTTAAATTTTTTGCATTATTTTTGAGATATTTTGAAAAATATGAATTTTTGAAAATTTTAAAACATTTTAAAAACTAAGAGAGATATAAAAAACTATTGAGAATGTTTTTTGTAGGAAATTTAATTCTCTATCTTTTATTTTGTATAATATTTTCCGCTATTTCGCGTATTTATCGAGTTATTGTCAAAAAACTAAAAAAAAAAGTGTGGAAATTTCAAGATTTCCATGAGATTAAGTCAGTAATTTGATTTAAAAAATCAAGAAATCGATTGAATTTATTAACCTGTGGTGTTAATTCTAGTTCCAGCTGTCCACTGAGGTATTGCTTCTCAAATTCGGCATTTTCTCCAACATACGAGGCGATAACTCGCTTTATTCTACGCTCTGCCAGCAGCAAACCCAGTCCAAAGTCATCAACTCCACAATTATTTGATACAACTGTTAAATTCTTCGTTCCACGTTTTAACAGAGCTGCTATGAGTGTTTCTGGGATGCCACATAGGCCAAAACCACCAACTAGCAGTTTCGCACCGTGAGGAATATCGCAGATAACTTGATCTGCAGATTTGAAATATTTTCCATCACCAACTGGAGGCTCCAATGTGCAGGTATTATCATTTTCTATCTCTGGAAGATCACTTTTTTGAGAGAAACTCACTGCACATATCTGGGAAAATTAATTGAAATTATTAAGCGGCTTTTTATCGAGCTATGCAGATTTTTAGGTTAATTTTTCCATTTTACCCTGTGGATTTGTGTGTGTTTTCGGGTATTTACCGACCCTATTCGTACAAATAGACCTCCAAATCGTGTTATCACTGATGTCATCTTGATAATTTAATTTTTGACTGTCGAGTTTTTCGGTTTTTTGATTGGGAAACAGTAAAAAACACGTTCCGACGTGAGTGCTCGCAGCGCTCGAACTGATCAAATGAGCACTGAAATCCACTCTCACACAGACATATCGTGTGTTTATCGAATTTAGTTGAATTATTATCGTGAATTTATGACTTTTATGCTATAGAATTATCATTTTATTCTGCATTTATATGAGGCATTAGCCTTGAATTCGTTAAATAAGTGATATTTTTAAATATCATTATCGCTGGACGTCAATCAGTGCTGATGATAATAACCCGTTATTCGTTGTTTTTCATATTAAAAAGAATTATTAGTAATTAGTAAGTCATTTATGGACTTTTAGTCATTTTAAATCGATTTCATGAATACGCAATTATCACTTGCATTGTTGCGAATTGTTGGCAATTTATTATCTCGTTATTATCGCGTACATAGTTGGGAATTGTTGGTAATTTATTATTTCGTTATATTTTTTATAGTTTGATATACTTAGAAAAGACACGAGAAATTGATTCTCCAGAATGCACCAATTATTTACGATTTTTCCATTTAGCTAAGTACAACAGACAAGAATTTTTTTTTGCAATGAAAAATATTATTTTTCATCATAACACAGTCATCATTGACAGTTGGAAAATAAATTGACTCTAGTTCGGGTCAGCTTACGATTTTTACGTGTCGATGCAAATTCTCATTAAAAAAATAATATTATCGATAATATTTTTATTATTTATTATATTTGATCATATAAAAAAGTTATATTAATCTCAGAAACAAAAAAAAACACATTTGAAAGCGCGCGCGAATTCAAGCGCCATCTTAGCTCTCTAGAAAATTCGACCAATCAACTTTGTCGATGTTCAGCCAATGGCGACAGCGGTAGAGCGGAAATGGCGAATTCTGATTGGGCAATTTCATACACTTTATTCATCTACATGTTACATCATTTCCTGCCTGTTCACGTTGTGTCCATGATTGTGTGATACTAAATTGATATCTTCAATTTAAATTGCGGCATGAATTCTGTGAAGCATAA
Source organism: Macrocentrus cingulum (assembly GCA_002156465.1). Taxonomy (NCBI): domain Eukaryota; kingdom Metazoa; phylum Arthropoda; class Insecta; order Hymenoptera; family Braconidae; genus Macrocentrus; species Macrocentrus cingulum. The sequence continues at coordinate 27,702 of MVJL01009330.1, read as the reverse complement.
TGTTTCGATGGTAAGTTTTAACCATACATGATATGATTCATCTATAATATAAATGATTATAAAATTTATATCTATGTTTTACAATAATCCATCAACCAAAATCTACCTAACCTCATCACCACAAATTCTATTACATAGTTAATACAACTTTAAATTATTTTTCCAGATAGCGGCAGATCTTCGAAAAATGTCAGATAAACAGGGCGTAAGTGGACATTATTTTTAAATTAGTATTGATATAACCTAGAATTATTTTTCTATAAAAATTTCAGATTTTCGTGCCCATTACTGACTTTGCTCAACTCCGTCACCACAAGTATTTTGTAGATAAATCGCCAATAATTGATGCATTACTGAATGATAATACCGCCTCATTCATCACAACCCCTAGTGGGTTTGGCAAATCTACCTTGCTAAGTACCTTGAAATACTTTTTCGAAATACAAGTGGATCCAAAAGACGGCAAAGCAGTAACAAAAACTGGTCTATTCTCGGAAGAAATCATCACTGGAACGACAAACTACGATTTATTCAAGGGATTGAAAATATCACAATGGCCTGAAGCAATGAAGCAATTTGGAAAGTGGCCAGTCATTTTTGTCGATTTCAAAGCTTGCGATCCTGTAACATCTGTGGAAAAAGCTGTCGATATTTGTCGATATGCAACTCACAAATGTTATAAACAGCACAGTTATCTTCTAAAGAGTGAGAATCTTAGCGATTCTGATAAAAGAAAGATTGCTGGCTGGTGTGATGAGGAAATGTTTAAATCGAAAGACTCATTCGACGTAAGTACAGGTTTAAGCAATCTCACTGAATTTCTTAAAAGCCATTGGAGGAAACATTCAGTCATCCTCGTTGATGAGTACGATTCTATTTTTATGAACGCCCTTGCGTGCGAATCTGTTGAAACCGATCAATTGAACTCGATAATCTCGGTTGTTGCCCGTCTTTTGTTTTACGTGAGAACAGCTCAAGGACATTCTTGTACAAAAAGAATCGTGGTCGCTGGGATTACGGATCTATCTAACATCACGTACGATTTGCGACTGGGCAAAACCCCATTTTTAGAACATCACCGTTACAGCGAGTTTTATGGCTTACTCGAGTCTGAGGTCAAGAAATTACTAACAAAATCAGGCAGCCAAATCCCTTATGAAGACATTCGTTCGTATTATGGGTACACTACTTATGGAGGACAATCCATTTTCAACACTTCGTCGATAATGAACTTTCTCGAGTATCAACGCTTGGAACCCTATTGGTGCAGGACTGGCAGTATCGTTGGTTTGTATGAATCCTGCGAAAAACAGCTATTGCGGTCTTTTCTTGTCAGATTGAAAAGAGATGATACTATTGTCGTTGAACTAAATAGCCATTTCTCCAAGGATGAGACTAAAAAGATGAAAAATTTTTTCACAAACCCTCAAAAAATGAATGAAGACCTGATATTTTCGTTTTTTCTCGACCAAGGACTTCTATCAGCTGCTGTTGTATCATCACCTGAAAACACGTCTACTCGAATATCATACTGTTCATACGACCGGTTGAAATTCAAGATTGCCAATACCGAGATGAAAGAAAATTTACAACTTGCCATAGATGCATTCTATGAGAAATCTCTGTCTCCTTGTGAAAAAGAGCGTGCGAAAACAACCGAGGTATTTGGGAGGATTTTTGAATTTATCGATTCAAAGGAGGAATTGCGCTGTTCGTTGACAGAGTATTTAACGGCTATGAAGAATTTTACTTACAAGGCATTTTCTGGACAATTTACGATTCATCACCAAGATTTGATGCGTTTAATTGTCGAGGCGGCAAAGTCTCTGTGTCCAATGTATCGTTTAGACATGAATTTGGAAGAATTTAAAATTGAAAATGGTGGAAGCATCGATTTTTGCGCCTTGTATTCTGGAGAGTTGTATAAAATTGCGATGATTATGAAATTAGACATTGACAAGAAAGATATCGGAAATGCTAAAGATGAAATTATAAATGAACATTACATTTATGGTTTGAATAATGATGATTTCAAGGATGCCAAGCAAGCTATAATTATGGGATTGAATTTTATAAAACGACGTGGGTATATTGAAAATCCATCAAAAGAACTGAAATTTGAGTTGATTTATACAGTTTGCCAATTGGGCCATGACAAAAACATAAATTTACATGATAATGAGTGGGAAATACTGAAATCAGAGTAATTAATTAATTACTGCCAGATATGTTGGAGATGCATGCAGTATTTTTCTCTACAGGGCTTGATAATAATTATAATTTAGCACTGTTTAACAATAAATACATTTTTCATCTTGCTGTAAAAAAATCGCTATACATGTTAACGATTTTTAATAAGTGGACCAAAAATGAAATTAAAATATCTAATAAAAATCCAAGAATTTAATATCTATTTTATTTCTTTTTTTATAATTTTGAGTGATTTTTAGTTCCTATATTTTCTAATTTGGAAAAAAAAATTTTTTTTTTATGTATTTTTTTAACGATAATTCGGTAAATCAGTGAGATGATATACATTTTTGTTGTATCTCGTATGGTTTTTAATAAATTTTGTTTTTTTCTAAAATATCTCGAAAATTAATGAAAATATCAGAAAAATCATTTTACTCGAATCATATTTTCGATTATTTCGCTTTTTTTAAGGAGTTATCGGAAGATTAAAATTTTTTTATCGTTAAAAAACGTAAAAATTAATATTTTTTTTTCGATTTTCATCTCCAGAAATTAAATTCTAGATAAAATATAGTTTTAATTTATGTAAATTGCATGTTTTTTTTTTATAAAAATTCATAACACAAAGAATTTAGTATATTTTTCACAAATTTTTACATCTCATTATCCCAGATTTTTATTTTATTTATTTATTTTTTTCTAATCTTATACGAAACGTGATTTTAATACTCTTAAAAAATATACAAATACTTTACAAATTCATAATTATACAGAAAATATAAATAAAAATCTTGTTATCAACAGAGAAATAAAATTCCATCATATACTGCACATTCTAACAATAGTATTTTCTCATTTTTTCTCTCATAAAATGTATAAAAATAGTTTTGCTCCTGCTAGAACAAACTACCTTTTATAATCAAGTCTCTGATATGATAAGATATGTGTACTTTATTGATGGAAATTATGGCGAAATATTTTTTTAGAGATAAGATAATATTAGTAAAATCAATAAAGAAATTTTTTTCTATCGAATGCGACCACTTTTAGCATCAGTAATAGCTCCCCAAAGTTCAATAACAAAGTCGTCAGTAAATCCAAAAGCCTCTAAATCTGAATTATCAATGGCCTCAGCAAAATCCATACTATTTTTCTTATTTTCTGCTAATTCCCAAATTTGCGAGGCAAGTTCATTATCATTAATGCCCATAAAACTCTCAAGGATACTGTTAATCTTTTCCACAGCGATTGCCGCGACTTGATCGACCTGAAAAAAAATTATTATCAATTGCAATTTGATAAAAAAAAATTTTTTTCAATGTCACTTACAGCCTGGATTTCACTGCTTCCATCGGCTTTAAATCGTAGAGTCTCTTTTCCCGATCCATATCCGGATTTTTTGCCTTTTCGAATATCACCACGAGGTCCAATACTTCCAAAACCATTTTTCAATGGCTCTATCAATCTCAAAGAAAATTTAGAACCCTTTGGAATTGCTTTAAGCATTTTTGCCACCTCGAAATGTCGCTTGCCAACCAAATTTTCCGAATTTATCTTCTCTATGTGATCACCAATTGCGATTACTTTGATTTTATCAATTACTGATCCTTCCTTTATTCGTTTTATAAATGCATAACCAACTCCATTGTCAGTTATTGTTAATCCTAGAGCATCTTCAGTCTTCACAAGTTCAATTTCTTTGGGCTGTCCACGTTGATGGACAAAAATAAAATCATCTAGTCCTATTTGACCTCCTAAAAGTGCTAACATATCGAGTTTTGGGGTGTTTAGAGTGCAAAAAAGTATCTGAAAAAATGGAAAAAATCATTATTTTATAGCTTGAAATAATTAAAAAATTTGATATTTAAGTAAATTCGAGTTTTTGAATTTTTTTATTTGAAAAAAAAAATATTTAATTGAAAAATTTGATGTTATTGAATATTTAAAAAATTAAAATTTACAAAATCACAGTCAATTTATAACAAAAAACGTAAATAAAAAATTTTTTATTTGTTGTATTGTGTTTAATTTGTCAAAATTTTAAAGAAAAATTTTTTTTTTGACTATTGTTTGTATTTTTTTGGGAAGAACATATATAAGCGATATTGCGCAGTTCGTCTCGCCAAGTGTTTCAAGTAAATATCGTTGACCTATCTAAACCTTTTGTGTACACATTTTATACACAAATGTATTTTGCTAGGTTGTTGCAACGTCTCAACAACGTAACAATATACAATTTCGTCAATCGCATTCACATTTACAGAGAAATTTGCTATTTAAACCAGGAAATAAATAGCCCTACCATATATATCGTGCTTATTTTTTTTTTTCGTTTTTTACCGATATCTCAGTAAATAAACAAAATAACGAAAAATTTTATTCTAGTTAAATAATAGGAAATTAAATTTTCTATCAAAAATATAGAATAAAATTTTTTAATAATTTACGTTATTTTTGAGATTTTTTGAAAAAACCAAAATTTCATGAAATCACTTATAACTCAAAAACTAAGAGAAATAAATAAAAAATTGTTTAAATGTTTTTTGTAGTAAATTTAACCCTGAATAATTTAATTTATATAATATTTTTTATTATTTCAATTATTTAACGAGTTATTACCAAAAAAAGAAAATTTTTTTATTTGTTAGAAGATAATCGTGTTAAAAATATGGAAAAAAAATTTTTTATCACTAGTACATGTCCTTAAATTTATTCTAGATATGTTTACATGATATAGGGATATCCGGTAGTTCGGATCTGGGGTCGTGAACCATGACAGAAGTTTCCGGTGTTTGGGAATTTTATAGTAAGTACATACGAGTGGTGTTTTTATTTGTTGAGGTACTTACTTCACTCTGGGAGAGCTCTAGACTCTCGGCAATTTTTTCATAGAGCCCTCGCACATTGGTGAAGCCCGAGATTAGTCCCGTTGGACTGCCATGTGCGAGTTGGCATCGAAACACCAGGTCAGCTTTGCTTGAACTTTCTGCATTTTCATCCGGTGATGCTCTTTGAGGATGACTGTACTTGTCCCGTTTGTCATTTGGACCCTTTCCACTGCTCACTGTGTCGCCGTCTTCGTGATCATCGTGAGCTCCATTACTCTTTTTGTCAGGTGCCGCGCCGCGCGAACTCTTCGGCTTGAACAGCGGCATATTCTCCTGGGAATTTCGTCAAAACCTGATATTTTAATTCGCCTATACAGTTAACAAGTTAATCCAACTAATCTTCGATTAATTTGATCATCATATTAAGCGTCATTAATTTTTTTACGTCTTAAAAATCGAAAAAAATATTCCAAACATTCGAAAAAATATTTAATATTGTGATAACTCAATAATTAAACGAGATAACAAAAAATTTTATAGAAATAAAATAATAGGAAATTTATTTCTCTACAAAAAATGTAGAATACATTTTTTTGAAATTTTCATTTATTTACGAGATATTTTGAAAAATAAAAATTTTTGAAATACTGAAATTTTTTTAAAAATTCGAGGAGATAGAAAAAAATTTTCTATACGTTTTTTGTAGGGAATTTTATCACCTATAATTTTGATAGAATAACTTTTTTTATTATCTCAATTATTTACAGAGTTATCGTCAAAAAACTGAAAAAAAAAAATTTTAAACCTCTTTTAAATAGTCCTTGTGGCATTAATCACTTGCTATAAAGTGTTATTGGCTTTCAAGTAAATTGAAAGTCGATGTACAATTAAAACTTTGGCCGTGTCATGCATGCGAGCGTTGAAAATCATACCGATAACGGCATGAACGTATATATTTATTTACGCTTTTCAAGCTACCAATTGCTTTATTTGAAGTACAAATAATTTAATCACCTTGATAATTCATACAAAATATTGTCTCTTATCAATCTAAACGACATTAACAGAATTAATTTGAGCATAATCAATTTTTCTCGTACAATATTGTAAGTGGAGACACGTCACATACACGATTTACACGGTGTGGAACGAAATTTTTCCGCATTACCGCCCGAGTTGAGTAAAAATGAGTACACATACCTGGTGAGTCGGGTACCGGTAAACTTATACAATGCAGAATAAAATGGTGCTTGTTATAAAATCCTATAAATCGGCTAGTCACACTGCATTCCAGTTTTTTCAGCATGAAAAAACTCAACTTTTAATTCGTTCACGTTGTTCTATCGCCACTGAATTGATTTTATCACCACTATATCAAGTTTATCACACGCTTTTTTATCATTCAATCGACATTTTTTCATATCACTTTAACCGATCAATCGAAAACATGGTCAATTATTCGAATTAATTCACGGATTTTGTGTTAAAATGTCGTTGGAGAGTGAAAATATTAGTTTTTAGCGTGGGAAATATTTTTTATTGGTTGATTTAGATTGAAAATAAAGTGGTATACACACTAGACAGTGTCTGAATCCCTGTAATCGCCTCGTGACTCCGAGCTTGGCGAGATTCCCCACCATTTAGAACTCACCTCGTCTTCCCTCACCTCGTCTTCTCTCCCTTCTCTCTTTTTTATTGTGTCTGGTGCTTCTGAAACAATAAAAGTTAGTTGTAAATTTTTTTTATACATTATTGAACGTTAAAATTGGTAATAATTACCGTGTAGTGTCAGGAATGTTGAAAAAACGAATTTTTTTCATAAAAAAAAAATTTTAAACCTCTTTTAAATAGTCCTTGTGGCATTAATCACTTGCTATAAAGTGTTATTGGCTTTCAAGTAAATTGAAAGTCGATGTACAATTAAAACTTTGGCCGTGTCATGCATGCGAGCGTTGAAAATCATACCGATAACGGCATGAACGTATATATTTATTTACGCTTTTCAAGCTACCAATTGCTTTATTTGAAGTACAAATAATTTAATCACCTTGATAATTCATACAAAATATTGTCTCTTATCAATCTAAACGACATTAACAGAATTAATTTGAGCATAATCAATTTTTCTCGTACAATATTGTAAGTGGAGACACGTCACATACACGATTTACACGGTGTGGAACGAAATTTTTCCGCATTACCGCCCGAGTTGAGTAAAAATGAGTACACATACCTGGTGAGTCGGGTACCGGTAAACTTATACAATGCAGAATAAAATGGTGCTTGTTATAAAATCCTATAAATCGGCTAGTCACACTGCATTCCAGTTTTTTCAGCATGAAAAAACTCAACTTTTAATTCGTTCACGTTGTTCTATCGCCACTGAATTGATTTTATCACCACTATATCAAGTTTATCACACGCTTTTTTATCATTCAATCGACATTTTTTCATATCACTTTAACCGATCAATCGAAAACATGGTCAATTATTCGAATTAATTCACGGATTTTGTGTTAAAATGTCGTTGGAGAGTGAAAATATTAGTTTTTAGCGTGGGAAATATTTTTTATTGGTTGATTTAGATTGAAAATAAAGTGGTATACACACTAGACAGTGTCTGAATCCCTGTAATCGCCTCGTGACTCCGAGCTTGGCGAGATTCCCCACCATTTAGAACTCACCTCGTCTTCCCTCACCTCGTCTTCTCTCCCTTCTCTCTTTTTTATTGTGTCTGGTGCTTCTGAAACAATAAAAGTTAGTTGTAAATTTTTTTTATACATTATTGAACGTTAAAATTGGTAATAATTACCGTGTAGTGTCAGGAATGTTGAAAAAACGAATTTTTTTCACGAAAATTTGAATTAATTTCATGTTGTGCTAGTTGAAAAATGGTATTTAAGTATTTTTTTTTTTTTAGTTGGATTAGATTTAAAAGTAAATTTTCAGATGTTTTATTAGTTTTCTTTTTTTCTTTTTTTTTTTTTTTTAATTTTGTAAAGGTATTAGGGTGCGATTTTTGTGATTTCTTTGGTTTTTGAGTGATAACTCGGCAACTAAGCGAGATAGAGGAAAATTTTATTGAACTTGAATTATTTAGAAGCAAATTTCCTACAAAAAATGTTAAATAAACTTTTTTTGTATCTTTATTAATTTTCAAGATATTTTGAAAAATAAAAATTTTTTAAATTTGATGATATCTCAAAAACTACGGGAGATATAAAAAATTTTTATTCTACATTTTTTAAAGTAAATTTAATTCCCATCCGATCTAGTTCTATAACATTTTTCATTATTTCGCATATTGAGCAAGTTATCGCGGAAAAACAAAAAAAAAATTCAAATACTGTAAAACTTTTACCTGAAAATTTTTTTTTTAAGTACAAAAAAATTATTTTTATACGTTAACATATTATTAGATATAAATTTAATTGAATGAACAAAAAAAACAATGAAATTTTTGTATAAATTCTTAATTTATTTCAACATTAATACTTATTCTTCAAGCACATGTTTAAAATCCTCAATTTGCATGAATTATTGCCTTATTATATTATTATTATTATTATTGCAAATTACCTTCTGTAAATGGTAGCACAATTGTTAAGATAAGTCAACAACAAAGTTGAGCATAGATAAATATATAATAGGTACAAATATTTGTATATTTTCTAAAGAGAGCTTGATTATATCATAATATCAATCGTATAAAGACATATTATATAAACAAAAAAAAAAAATTCTTACCTAAAATTCCATTTTCTAACGTAAAAAATACAGTACAAATTTTACATAGTAAAACATCACAGTATTTCAAGTCTAAAACAAAAACGATCAAAGGCATACAATCGCGTGTCTAAAATATCATGCAATTATAAATCAAAATATCATTAAAACTATTAGAAATAAAAATTTTCTTCAAGAGACCTTTTTTGTCCCAAATTTTATCAGCTACAAAAAAGGTTCTTATCAAAATTATTCCAACTTTCATCCTTATCAAGATATTCGCGATAAAGTACCGCTAATTTCTAAAGACGTGTGTAAAACAGTACGCTTGTTTAAATCAAAAATATCTTTGAAAATAATGAAAATCAAAATTTTTATCAAGAGACATTTTTTATAGAAAATTTTATCACCTACAAAAAAGGTTCTTATTAAAATCTCTCTAAATCGCATTTTTATCAAGATATTATGAATTAAAAATTTTTCAACTTTTCCGCACTACATTTTTTTTACTTTTAGACACGCGAAATATTAATTGATTCTTTAAAAAATTAATAAAAATTATGTTTAACCACATATTAAATAGGATAAACATAAATTTTATCAATAAAACAAAAAATTCACAGATAATTGAGCACCTAGAGACCGGTAAATATTTTCAAAAATGTAATTACGATCATTTTTGAGCATTAAGTCACATAATTATTGCTTAAATGTAGTTCAGGCTGGATAATAAATACCTTCCAGACTTTTCCACAGTTGGAATTGTCATCTAGCATTAAAAAATTCTGCATTGGCAGCAGTAAATTCTCGTATTTGTCAGTGTCGAGTTGATAGAGCTGCATTGCACGATAAACAGCGCGGAAGGGCGGTTGTTTTTGCGAGTGAAAAGTGCCCCTAGATCCGTGTACCACCAGAGCACCCTCTTTTTCCGCGTCAGTGCAGACGGACATGTACATGCAGTGATCCGGACGGTAGTTGTAGCGACAGGGGTAAATATAGAGCCTTTCTGGGTGAAAATGAAAGATAATATTAATAATATCTTGATCACCCCACGTAATCCGAAGCTTGTACTCCTTGTGAATCGGTATCACATAGTCGGTCCATCGAAATTGTCGCATTCGCGTTAAATTCATCAACATAACTCCGGAATTTACGCCGAGTTTACCGTAAAATGGGTGCTTAGCAAAGCGATTGTACCACCCGGTGTTTGGATCCTCGTGCTCGGGGCTCAAGGCAGCCAATTGGGTTGAATTCATGTTTTTAAACTCGTCCCAAATGATTTCTGGTGGTGCCAAAAACAGGGTGTCTGTATCCACATACAAAACTGCGTCTGTATCATTCAGCAAAGTCTGAAAAAAAATTATTTATGTATTTAAAAGATGTTTAAAAGATATCACAATGAGTTAACATTTGAAAACAAATTTTTTTAGTATGTAAAACATAAATTTTTCCATTGCAATCTGAATTTTTTTCATTTTTTTGCTAATAACTCGGTAACTAAGCGAGATAGCAACAAATATTATCAGAGTGAAAAGATTCAGGGTTAAATTTACTACAAAAAATATCTGATGAAATTTTTTTGTATCTCTCTTAATTTTTGAGATAATTTTGATTTTTGAAAATTCACGTTTTTGAAAATACCTCGGAAATGAATTAAAATATCAAAAAAATGTATAATACATTTTTTATAAAGAATTTAATTTTCTATCATTTATGTCTAATGGAATTTTTCATTATCTCGCTTCACTGCCGAGTTATTAACGAAAAATTAGCACAACATTCAGATCCAATTCCATTGTACTGTTTATACATCGTAAAATTTCGTTTTTTTGCGGGTTAAAAAATTTTTTAGGGTTGATTTAATTGGGGAACTACTTACAGGCAGGAATAATCTTTGTGCAGCACAAGGTTTAAACAATTTTTTCCACATAGCAGCATCGCTATCCTCCGGAAATTCCACCAATCTCACCACAAAGCTGAACGTTTTATTGGCTTTAAGCTTCCAATCATTGAGCTTTTCCTCAAAGGCCACTATCGAGTCATTCTCCGTGATAACAATGAATTTTAAAGGCCTCCTAGTAAACACCAGAGCTGACTTGAGCATGGTGAGAGACTCGTCTAACCTATCTCCACAGGCAACAACACAAATTGTGACTTGGTCCAACGTGATTTTCAACGGTGCTTCTCGTACCACAACTTCTTTCTCAATTTTTTCCTCATTCTGAATCTTACTTGAGAAATGTGGTGTAAAATTTAACAGCACCACCAATCCCACGATGAGAAGAAAAATCAAAACAAATCTGTACATAGATTTCATAGCCGTGACGTTGATGAAAACTTTTTTTTTATAAAATTAATTTTTCGCAATTTTTATTTATACACCTGTTAAATAATTATTTAACATAGTCACACAGACATTTAGGAACTTTATAAAAAAAATTTCACCACGTCTTTACGACGTATTTTCCTCATTTTTCCACTTTTTTCGTTTCGAATTCGAACATCAGGTCGCCATTTTCACACTCTTCGTTTGCTCTCACAGAAGCAACAGAGAAACATGTGATGAAGGTAAATGAAAACCTACATTACCGATAAATTTAATAACTGCATTATCAACCGCGCTGATATGTTTGAAAACTGAATTACCAGCGTCGTCAGATGTTGTGGCGTCGCATTTGCAAATGGCGCACAGTGGCGAACGCATTATTTTTATTTCACCGGAAAAAGGCATTAAATTCAGTTTATAAATCCTCGTGAAATTACCGAGTGCCTCAATTACCCCCTCAAATCACTCGGTAATATTTTTTTTCAATCTTCGCAATGAGTGACAGTTTATAAATCGTCGATATTTACTGTGCGTGTGTTTACAATTTGGCATTTTGAGGTTGTCTCTGCAATGAAATTGATTTCAAACAACAATAAGTGACAGAAAAGGTATGTCATTTGTTTATAAACATGTATTCATGAATTAATTAGTTAATTTTGTTTATATTTATAGGGTTTCCAGTTGAATTATTGACAATGTTGAGGAATTCGTGTCGTTTACTGCCTCAGATTTGTGGAAAAATCTGTTATTATCATTTTGATCAGCTTTATTACCTGCAAATATCTCTTATCAGACGACATGCCAGTATTTTTATCAGACAGGCAGGCACATACTATCGAGTTCAGCTGATTCGCAATGGGATTAAATTATACGATCGAAAAAATCAGAGTGGTTTTTTAAAGACGGCCTGGACGTGCACTGAAGTCACTCGGACTGCCTCAGACAAGGCATCGCAGGAAAATGAGGAAGTTTCAAAGATTGTCAAGGAAATTCGGACTGCCCTGCAGCAGAAAATTGTGGAATTTGATGCGGAATCGTCGGGACAAGTGAAAGAACGTCCTCTGCTCAATCCAACTGCAGATGATGGCAGTAAAAAAGTCGAGAGTGAGGTTAAAATCGATGCACCGGCTCCTATTAAAGGTTGATATCGGCTTTAAGACGAATTATTGATTTATTATTAATTAAATTTGGGTTCTAGCTAAACCGCTACGTGTAGATCACTCGGCCTGCTCTTTGGAGAGGAATTTCATCACTCCAATCAGGGCTATGTCGGATTTTTTACTGAAACCCGGTGATTTGGAATCGCTGGCAAAAACAAAACGAAGATCTCCCTACGGGGAGAAGCCTCCAATTACGGTTTACTGGAGAAAAGATGTTGAAGCTAAGTAAGACGGTTTGTTTCCTTGTTTTTCAAGGTTTCGTTGAATTTTTTGGATTTATTAAAGAGTTTTGGTATTACAGGGCTCTGGAAGTTTGGGGATCACGAGAGATTTTGATGAAGGAACTTTTGAAACGAGAATTAGAACGCAAAACTTATCAACAAAGTGAGTTAACGCGATTTTTCGATGTTTTTATGATTTTTATATCGATTTTTCTTCGGTTTTTTCTAGATGTTTTTACGGTTAAACGAAGATTGAGGGATTATAGGAGAGAAATTGGAAGTAAAACGACTTCTGTTAATGATACTGAAGGACTTTTTGGTAGATCTGGCAGAGTTGTATTGACGGCTATTATAATGTGAGTATTTTTATAGTGAAATTTAATTGCTGGAGGATTTTTTTTTTTTCTGGGAGAAAGTTGTTTATTTGATAAATAACCTTTTAATGCTGATTGAATAATGGATTTTGCGGAAAAATTGGATTAATTGACAGCTTAGATAAGATATCCAATCGGTTTATCTTGTTATTTATGCATCGTAAGGTCGGATCATTAAAAAAAAAATTATATTGTATAACGTAGAAAATTTTTTTTACTAATTTTGAAATAAAAAAAAAATAGTTAAAAGTGATTAAAAATTTTTTTTTCTGTTTTTACTTCGATGAATCAGCTATCACGATAATCAAACTTCATTCACCATCAAAAACTAATGAAAAAAATTTTTGATTTCCAGAAATGCTAGTAATTTTCTATTTAAACTCATCGCCTGGATCTACACTGGCTCGCACAGCATGTTTTCCGAGTGTATCCACTCAGCAGCCGACACATTCAATCAACTAATCCTCGCGTACGGGATTCACAAGTCAGTTCAGGTACAAAAATGAATTAAATAACAGAAAAAAAAACGACTTTTCATAACTGGATTTAAATTGCAGAATCCCAATGCAGACCATCCCTACGGTTATACCAATATGAAGTACGTATCTTCGCTGATTTCCGGCGTGGGAATTTTCTGCGTTGGCACGGGACTCTCAGTGTATCACGGAATTCACGGAATTCTCTTTCCCGAGCCCGTAGACTCATTTTATTGGGCCTATTTCATCCTCGCTGGGTCTCTAGTGTCCGAGGGAGCCACTCTGCTCATCGCGATAAATTCCATGAAGAAGGGAGCCGAGGGAAAACGCACTAAATTCAAGGATTACGTGCTGTCTGGTCAAGATCCATCGGTTAATGTCGTTTTAATGGAAGATTTCGCCGCTGTTATCGGCGTAACACTCGCTGGATGCTGCATGGGATTGACTTCGTACCTTGGAAATCCTGTTTTCGATGCTGTTGGCTCTCTGCTCGTTGGCGGACTGCTTGGAGGCGTTGCATCGTTCATTATTTATACCAATGTGGCGGCTCTGATTGGTCGAAGCATTCCCCAAGAGAATCTGGAGAAAATTAATTCTCATCTTGAGGCTGATGTTATGGTCCGCGCGATTTATGACGTTAAGGGAATCGATATGGGCAATAATCTTGTGCGATACAAGGCGGAACTTGATTTCGATGGACGAGAACTCACCAGAGCCTATCTCGATAAACATGATCTGAATATTATGCTTGGGGTAAGTGTTTTTTTTTTAGTTATTCTCTTGAAGGGTGCTTTACTAAAGATTTTTATGATAAAAAACGAAAATTTCCTGGACATTTAATGGTAGAAAAATTATTTTTCATTATTATATTTATATTATAATTTTTCAGCTTAAAAATGTTTTTAGGTGATTACCTAATAGTTGTTTTTGTTTGTAAATACTTTTTTTAATTAGTATAGGGCCTAAGAAATGTCTGAAAAAATAGGCAATTGTCTGAAGGTGGCTATGGATGATGAAAAATTTTTTTTTCGTCAAATTATAGATGATTCTTGGAAACTTTGCGCTTTTGGTGGTTTTTTTTTAGTTTTTTATCGTTAACTCGAAAAATAATCAAGATATTGAAAAATATTGTAGAAGTTGTATGATAGAGAAATAAATTCTCTATAAAAAATGTGGAATAAGATTTTGTTGTATTTTTGAATGTTTTCGAGATATTTTGAAAAGTAAAAATTTTCAAAAAACAATTATATCTCAGAAACTAAGAGAAGTATAAAAAAATTCAATTAACATTTTTTGTAGGGAATTTTGTCCCCAACAAGTTAACTTTTATCATATTTTTCGCTATCTATATTATTTATCGAGTTATCACAAAAAAACAAAAACAAATCACGAAAAACGCGAGATTACCAAGGGGATACTCCTTTTAAAATTTCCTGAAAAAAAAAATAATTTCTTTTTTATTTAAACCAAATGTTCTAAAATCTATCTTAGGTACAAATTAGAGTTTTTTTTTTTCTCTGCAAATAGTATTTTTAAAGGATTTCTCCATCAAATACAGATAAAAAAAAAACTTTTTGTTATTAGTAACGCGATACATTGATTTAATTCCATCTTTAAATCGATTTTTCTTGCTTTAAATACTTGAATATAAATCTAATTAATTTTTTTAAAAACCAGGATATCAAGAAAATGGAGAGTATTGATGAATTGGAATTATTTTTGCTGAAACATGGGGAAAGTATTGTCGACACGCTTGGCGGTGAAATTGATAGAATTGAATTAAAGCTTAAGGTGAGTACAAAATACCAACAATTTAATATATTTCAGTGAAATTTATTAAATAATCTATAATTAAAATGACTTAAATTTAGAAACATCACCCGGAAATTCGGCACTGTGACTTGGAAGTTCTCTAGAAACGTAAAGATTTAACGTTAAAAGTGTAAATAGATATTTATATCGAAGAAAAAAATATTATTATTATTATTATTATTATTATTATTATATAGCTTCAATTTTCCCAAGTTTATTCCAAGCAAGTCATTATTATTTTATATCTTCTTTGCCTTAATAAAATTGTTCTTTATCCAGTGTGATGTATCTAATTTTTTTCTACACAAAAATTACATTCATTTTTTTTGTTAAAACCACTAAATCTAAATTTTCACGATGGTACTTAATTTAAAAAGATTAATAATCCATCCAATTTCCAGGATTGACAATAATTTCTTATCTAAAAAAATCGTACATTTATTTTCTCACGTGTATACTTGCACATAAAAATAATTTGATCTGTTATCTTTTATGTCAAATAGAGTAAATTGGATTTAAATCACCCTTTAGAATCTTTCTGAATTGATTATTGAGGGGTGAATTATTTATTTGATAAAGAAAAAAAAATTTCTTTGATGAATAAACCCATCAATTTTAATTTTTATCATGAAAATAGGTGCATAAATCAGGTTTATTGATATTTTTTAATAGAAATTTGAAATTCGATGTTTTTTTATCTCCTCGATACGCTAGGCATATCCTTTCAATCGGGAGAGGTCATTCAGGGGTAGAAAACACGAAGAAATTGTCATTTTTGGTGAATTTCGACCTTTTGACGTGCCTTTCAATGGGAAGATATTGATGGATTTTGGTTTTTTATACGCCATTCCAAATAATAATAGAAATTTGAAACAATTATTTCTAAAAATTTCATAAAATACGTTGTGGAAGTGATAAATTTAATTATTTTCACGTTTAAATACTAAAATTTCAATTTTTTCGTCAGAGCGGGAGCAAAAACTCTATTTTCTCCCGCTACGACGAAAAATAGTATCTTTACCTCGGGATGCAAAAGAAGTTATTTTGACCGTGAATTCCTGCCCTTGCCTTCGGCTTTGGCAGTAAACTTTTCACGGTCGAAATAACCGCTTTTACTCCCTTGGTGAACAATGTACTATTTTCCAATGGATTTTCAAAGATATATAGCCCGTCAAATTTCGTAATTTTTTTAAGTAATATTTAGTTAAAAAATAAAATTTATGTCATATAAATTTTTATATCCTTTAGCAAAAGATTTCTAATAAAGAATTGCTTGATTTCAACCTATACATCCTTAAATTGTGTAAATTTTTTTAAATTCAAACAATACATTTTACGATACATTGAAATAAAAAAATTATTTGAAAATTTTAAATTTATCCTATAAACAATGTGTTCAATGGCAAAAACAATGGTCGCAACAATAAGACCAATATTGAATGCTAAAAAAAAATCTAAAATTTCATCAAGTAGAACTTTTTTATATTTTCTACGATCATGTTGTTTTAAACGTTGTATATCTTTGGATTCTTCATTATAACTTAACCATTTTTTTAAAATTCCAGCCTCTCTTAATCTTCCAATTAATTTTTCATATTTTTCAGTCAATGGCCAATTAGGTTTGACTGTATACGTTAAAAATACAGCCATTAAAGGTTCTTTAAAATCCCTCAATTTTCCTTGATATATTTTTTTCTGATTTTTTGCAAAAATTGTATTATGAATACAAGCAGCCTGTGAATCATTTAAAACTCGACTAATACATTCATCATCAGTAGCTTCATAAATATCAAAATTAAAATTTGTTTTAACAAGTCTCAAGTAATTTTGATTGCTGTAAATCCGTTTAATTGACGCTTGAAAATCATCAATCGTGTCGATATTCTTTTTTGAATCATGAAACGACAGTATTGACGTTATGTAGCTTTGAATTCCTGTTGATGGTGCGAAATAAAAAATTAAAATCCATCCGAGATACACGCGAATTGCTAGATTAGTTCGCTCATGCTTGAAAACTCCATGTCCGATCAAAATTCCAAAGATGTATTGCGCGCTGTGTGACAAAGACTTGCCTGTTATCATCGCTAAGAAGGCTGCAGTGATGAAAAACGCGATTAAACTCAAAATAACTACTGAAAATTTGTAATTAATCAATGGTAAGTGACTAAAACCTCGATCTTGAGTTATAACAGTCACGTGTTCGGTTCCAAATGGGTAAAGTATTGGAATATGTTCTTTCATGCTTGAATAATGTGTGTTTATTCCGATTTCAATTGTTTCCCCGTCTTTAAAATGATCTGCGAGCATTCCATGGGCTATAAAATTCTCATCGACAAATCCCAGCGATGAATTATCAATGTAAACCGTAATGTTCATGGTTGCATTTAGTTGTTTGATGATGGTTGTGTGCAATGAGTAGTCGAAACCATGGGCAAATTTATTTTCATCCTTTTGAGTTATTAGAATGTTGTAAAATGATGCTGCAGTTCTGATGGCATCTTTTGGAATGGAATCAATGGTTAAAAATGGCGGCATATTTCTGGCATTAGCTCGAATTTGATAGTTATTGAGGTTAGAAACTTTGTTGAAGAATATTTGAGCGCAGGAATAATTTATTTCTGATTCATAGAGCTCGATAACTGGAGGAATTGCTTTGATAATGGTTGGATATCGTTTCCAATTTCGTGGAGGCTCATTATCATATTTACTCTTTGTTAGAATAACGATTTTTTCCTCTTGTTGCGAAAATCTTATGTAAATTGTATTTAGGATTCCATAAGATTGGATTAAATCCAAGGTTTTTGAGAGATGTTGACACTCTGGTTTTGATTCGATGAGAATTAGTCGAAGTGTTGGTTCCCACCATTTTGTAGATTTTAAAAAGTTCAAAAGATTTTTTAGTCTTTTATTATTTTTACAACAGGGATTAAGTATTGCATATTGAGGTTTGTGAAGATATTTTTCATCAAATTTTAAGTTTAAAATTGTTTCGTGATTTTGTGAATTTATTTCAGTGGTTAGAAATGTTAAATTTGAGATTTTAAACATTTTTGCAATAAATTCAGTGTCTGGATTTACTAGGATTACTAAATTATTACTGGAACCCAATTGACAAGATTGTAAAATTCTTCCCTGAAAGGAAAATTTTGAGGGTTTTTATTTTTCTTCAACGCGTCGTAGAGGACCATTCATTAATTATAGATGGATTAATTGGATATCTATAGATAGATGAATTTAAAAATAATGTTTTTATGTAATAAAAATGCTTACTGTTGCGTTGACAATTCGATTTAAGCCATAGCTTGCTGAATTTTCGATTTGTATTGCACTTGTTATTGAGATTATGAGTAAAATATTTATTATAAGCTTCATTGTGATGTCTCAGAGGCTTTGAAAGGTTACTGAGAGTAGGAAAATAAATTCTAGAGACAAAAGTGCGTTCTTATCGAGGATATTAGATCGAGATTGATCATCTAGATTTATCCTGTCATTTTTTATTATGCTTTCAATTTACATATTGAAGCGATGACTGAGGACTTTTGTAATAGTTAGGGGATGAAAAAAAAAATAAAATTGTTTGGCTTAGATGGAAAAAAAATTTTTTTTAATAGAAAATTTTAAAAATTTCTTGAGAATTTCGCGATTTTGGTGATTTTTTTTTTTTTAGTTTTTAAAAAATAACTCGATAAATAAGTAAAATATCGAGAAATATTATTTAAATTAAATGATCGGGGATGAAATTCTTTATAAAAACTGTTGAATAAATTTTTTCATAACTCCCATTATTTTTTAACAAATTTTCAATTCTTCAATTTTTTTTTATACTTAAAAAATTTTTTATTCTTCAAAATATCTTAAAAACAAATAGAAATACTAAAAAAATGTATACTACATTTTTTCTAGAGAATTAAATTCTCTATAATTTCACTCTTATAACATTTTTCACTATCTCAAATATTTACCAAGTTATCAAAAAAAAAATAAAAAAAATCTCATACAATCCTTCAACACTCGCCTAACGCGATATAAAATTTATATTTATCCACTTGAAACAACACAAAAATCTTTCTTAAAACTATTCCATCATTATTTCGCACGAAAAATCAAGGACCGCAACACAGATTGCCATGCAATAGAGAAAGTTTGCACAATCGAGCATGAAATAGTTACATTTTTATTACAAACTAAGACAATTACACAATTCCCATGTAAAATAAACACTATAAAACGATCAACTTTCCATTTAAATCAATCACTTTATCCAAAACCATCGTTCAATCCGTCGTAAAATGGTTCAATTAATCAACTATTTATCATTTCTACTTCTCTTAACTATTGCAATTTATTTAAACCATTCCGAAGCCTTCGAACTGTCTCAAATCAGTGATCTAGAGCCTAGTGCATCGGATCACCATGGACACAAGTCCGAAGCGGGTCACAAACATCACGAGGATTTCGAGGAAGAGCATGGAGAGAAGGGCGATAAAAATTATCACCACCATCACCATCATGGAAAGGGTGATAAGGGCCATTTTGACAAGCACCACCAGGATGGCTTCCACGAGGAACATGGCGGACACAAAAAACATCACTACGACGAGGGCGACGAGTACGGGAGCCATCATGAAGACGAGCATGGGCACAAGAGCAGCCATTTCGGTGGGAAAAAGGGTCATAAAAAGGGTGAGAAGACCAAGGGATATCACAAAAAGGCTCACAAGGACGAGTATCACAAGGAACACAAGTTTTATGATGACTTTCACAAGGGTGGAAAGCACGAAAAACACGGACATCACGTGGGACACCATCATAACGAGGAGGGACACCATAAAAAAGGTGATAAACATCATTCTGGACATCATCACGATCATCATCATGAAAAGGGTCATCAGGACAAGGGCCATTATGACGAGGATCACAAAGGACATCATGGAAAACATGGACATGAAAATCATTATCATCATGATGAGGATTATGGCAAAAAAGGCGGTCATCATAGCTCATCAAAACATTCATTTTCTAAAGGTAAAAAGCATCGTTGATAGTTTCAGTTTTGTTTTTGTTTATGTTTTTTTGCGTGTAAGGCCGAAAATCAGTGGTTATAAAAATTGTGGTTTTTTAAATTGTGAATATCTTTGATAATAATGAAAATATGGTTTTTTATTAAGAGATCTTTTTTATAGAGAATTTTATTAACTACAAAAAAGATTCTTATTAAAATTTGTCCAATTTGCATTGTTATCAAAATAATAGGAAAAAAAGTGTTGCATGTTTTTAAAGTCAAAAAAAGTTGTAACTAAAACATCTTGCTTTTTTTCAATTGAAATATCTTTGAAACTAATGAAAATAAAAATTTTTATCAAGAGACTTTTTTTATAAGGAATTTTATTAGCTACAAAAAAAGTTCTTATCAAAATTTGTCTATCTCGTATCCTTATCAAGATATAAGCAAGTAAAAAAATCACAATTTTTTGGTGTTACAATTATTTTATTTTCCACAAATGATTAATTGATTTCTTAATTAAAATCTGTTATTTTGAATTTTTAATTACCTTTAAATTTTAATTATCCAAATAATCTCAATGTTTAATACAATTTTTTTTAATGTTTTATTTTTTTTATTCAAATTGTTTAACCAGTTATTCCGTTGTATTGTTAGAAAAAAATTAATAAACAAAAAATTAATGTAATTTTTACGGTTAATAATAATTTTATCTGTTTTAGAAAACTTTGATAAAAATTTTATAGGTTGTATTTTCAATTGAAAAAAAAAATCCTCTTCTAATTTAAATCATTATATGAAATATATTTGATAATGTAAATAATTATCTTAACTGAAAAATGAATATTGTACATCAAATATACCATCTAATAAGTATAAATATTAATTTATATTAAAATTTAATTGGATATAAATTAATACTGGGTGATTTGGCACCAAATTTTATCCATGCAAGTGGTTGCCATCTTTCTAACATCCAATAATTAATTTTTAATGATGTATTAATTAATTTTCGTACAATAGATCCTAAATATGGTACACCTGTGGTAGAAAAAAAAAATGATTAAGTGAAATTTGACTGATAATTGACATTTTTTCTCACCAAATAGAAAAATTATTCCATTTCCATAAATTGAAAACAATTTCCCAATAATAGTCAATTGATTTGCTGATAAATTAATTATTTAATTAATATAATTTAAGGATAAAAATGGTTTAAAAAAAAAATTATTATTTACATTTTAAACTGTGCAATTTGTTCCAAGTGTCCAAAAAGGCTTCGGGATAAATTGTTGGATTAATGCAAACAAATCCTTCGAGCATTGACACAATCATGTGCAATGATCCTTCGGGAGGATTCTTTAGTAAATCTGTAATCACTTCTTTCAACAGTTTTTCACACAATTCCGTTGTTTCAGCTTCGTTTTCTCGACATAAATTGAGTCTGGAAGTTTTTAGCAGGGATTATATATATTTTTTTAAGGGTGTTAATTGTTGTTATTTTGAGTTCTGACCTGTCTGGAATTTCTATTAGATGTCCGACAACTCGCCAAAAATGATTTATTGCTCGGCGACCTGATGGTTCGTTGGTTATT
The DNA here is from genome assembly GCA_002156465.1 of Macrocentrus cingulum. Classification (NCBI taxonomy): domain Eukaryota; kingdom Metazoa; phylum Arthropoda; class Insecta; order Hymenoptera; family Braconidae; genus Macrocentrus; species Macrocentrus cingulum. The sequence goes on along the minus strand of MVJL01009330.1, from coordinate 5,989 downwards.
CCAATTTTTTCAGGTGTTGTTAAAATATATCCGATAAATCCGAATTGTGTTAAGACCATGTCGCGTTGAGATATTTTTCCTAGGTTGTTAATGTCGGATTTTTGGCTGTTTATTGAGTGTTTCCATCGAATTGTATTTAGAGATTGCCACCATCTAAAAAAAATTCATTGTTATAATGGGAAAAAAAAATTTTTTCAACGATTTCTTGATAATTTTTTGATGTTTTTTAAAGATAATTCGGTAAATATGTGAGATAGCAAAAAATGTTATTTAATTTAAATGATTTGGGATTAAATTTCCTATAAAAAATGTAGAATAATTTTTTTTTCTATCTCTCTTAGTTTTTAAGATATTGATTGAAAAAAAAAAAAATTTTTTTTTTTAATATCTCGAAAAAAACGGGAAATATTGAAAAATTTTATTCTATATTTTTTATCAATAATGAAATTTCCTATCATTTGACATTTATAACATTTTTTTATTATTACCGATTTTTTTAAATTTTGATTTTTTCAAAATATCTCGAAAAAAAAAAAATGGAAATATCAAAAAACTTAATTCTACATTTTTTGTAGATAATTTAATTCCCTATCATTTTACTTGAATAACATTTTTCATTATCTCCCTTACTAACCGATTTATCGACTTATTACCAAAAAAAAAAAAATAATAATAATTTTCATTAATACCATATTTACCTGGATTTAGGGTCATCAATCTTTGCCGAATACAGTGTATGAATGTGTAAAAGTGTCTGAAGATATCGTTGGAACGATGTGCATGGACAATTGCTCCGTTCAGTCGAAATTAATATCTAAAAATCGCAATAATTCCATTTATTAAAACCTTAAAACATGTTTTTCATTCTCAACTAACCTTCAATGTCGATGGAATATTGAGAACCGTCAACAATCCAAATAATGAGGCTAATCCAACAGACAATATATTTCTTTGATAATACTCCTGAGCCCTATTTAACACGATAAAAAAATTATTAACCCAATTAAAACGATGAAAAACCTTAAAAAAACATTTTTTTTCCTCTTTTTCAACTTTTGCGGGTACTTATTTCCCTTGAAAAAACATCAAAAAACCTTTAATTAATTAAACTTACTCCTTGAAAAGCTTCCCATTATACCAATCCGGCAGATTCTTGAATGAAACAGTGGAAGGAATCGAAGAAATTGATCCTTTATCCTTCATAATTGCTTCAAAATGCTTTTCAATACTAAAAACTATTTTTTTCACAATTAACAATCGAAAAAAACCATTTTTTTCAACCTTTAAACAACTTACTTTTATTTTTTTCGTTAAATTCCAACATTTTATTGGCATTTAAATGCGTAAAAAATTTTTTTTAACAAGAAATTAATTTTTTTTAATATATATTTCAATGTTTCAACTCTGTTAATACTTTGAGAAAAATTTTTTTAGACACAGGTTTCTCGATGACACATCGATGTGAACAAACAAAAACGATTGTAAGAGCACTAGTAGTAACTGAGTTTATTTATAACGTCAATTTCATTCGCTGCAGGCGATGTAATTAAGAACAGTCGAGCGCAATTGATAATTGTCGATGTCCTAGTGTGTTTATTTGTGATATATGAAGAAAACCACGAAGTATAACGTCTCTATTAATTGACATATTGATTTTTCAGCGTAAAAAAGTCCTTCGTTGCGGTATTATAAGCCTTGTCTGCATGATGTCAACTAATTTTTATCATCAATTTGTGGCAATACATTGTGCTGAGTGCCCCTCCAAGTCTGTGCAATTTATTCCCTTACTCGGAACCTCATTATTAACCTGATTCTTTCACATGACTTATTTGCCTTGCTGATTTTTAAATGTGTGTCCTTGGTATTTTCTTGTTTCACAACTCTCGAATGAAGTATTTATTTATAATGAGTTTAACCTTAAAAAGTAATTTTGAAGATTTAAATAAATTTTTTAACATGGAAAAATTGGTTTTTTTCAAATTTCCAGTGAATTTTCGAGTCTTATAATCAATTAATTGAAATAATTGGATGTTTTGACCTTTGGAAAAATTACAGCAGGGGTTGAAATTGTATTATTGGATGCTTGGGGGTTGGAAAAAAATTATTAAGACAGTATAAAGTGGGGGAATTGATTTTTTAAATGTTTGGAAAAATTTTGAGATTAGCTAGAAATGATTTTACGGATGTTTTAAGGGTTGAAAAAAATTTTTTCTCATTGTCTGATTTGGTTTAGATAAATTATTAGACTTCGGATGGATTAGATAAATTATTTAAAGTATCTAATTTATGTTGGGGAATGTTGGGAAGTTTGAAAAAAATTTTTCAAGGGACGTAAAATAAGAATTAGAGCAATTTTAAGGAAATTTTCACGGGTTTAAAGGCTGAAAAAAATTATCCAATGAGTCTAGATGGATTATTGAATATTTCAGAGGGTTGGAAAAAAATTCTAGAGGAGTTTAACTTGTATTATTAAATGTCTAGAGGGTTTGAGAAACTTTGCAAGATGTGAAAGTCAAGTTAGTTAGATATTTAATGATTTTTTGGAATTAACAGACTGTTTCAAATCGATTATCCAGTCTCTTGGGTCCTCAAGGTGCTCCCACATGTGTTTAAGCCGGTTTCGCTGGATTAGTTGGATTTTTAATCGGTTTAAGAAAATTGAAAAAAAAAAAAAAATTCTTTCATTTTTCTTTGAGAATTTTTTTTACTTGCTTATATCTTGATAAGGATGCAAATAGGGTAAATTTTGATAAGAACCTTTTTTATAGCTAATAAAATTCTCTACAAAAAAGGTTATGTGATAAAAAATTTTATTTTCATTATTTTCAAAGATATTTCGATTTAAAGTAAAATCATGTTTTATATACACACTCGATTTTTTGCTACAGAGACATTCAACATTTTATTTGCTCATATCTCTATAACTATACGAGTGAGGGAAATTTGTATAAGAACCTTTTTTGTAGTTTATAAAATTCTCTGTAAAAAAGGTCTCTTGATAAAAATTTTTATCTTCACTAGTTATCAAGATATTTTAATTTCAAACAGCTACATAATTTTGACTTTGAGTAAAAAACATCTGTCGATAATTTAAGCAAGGTTTTCATGGACAAAAAAAGATTTTTTTTATGCATATATATAGTAATTTTATTTACACAATAATATTATTTCACAAAAAAAAGTTTTTTTTTCGAGGGTAGATTAATAAATTCAGGTTGGAATATAGCGATATCGATGCGGTGAGTGATTTTTCATGTTTACTCGATTATTCCCACGATTAATGTTATCTACACTGTTATGAGAGTATTTTTTACTACCCTCACGATTTCCTCGATCTTTCGATCCTCTGTCATCCCCATAAATTTTGTGATTTTTGTGATAATCATCTTTTATAAATGTATTGTGATATGATTTTGTTCTGTGGCCTTTTTTGTGCTCCTCTCTCTCACCAAACTTTCCACCCTGCAGGGCAATTTCTTCCTTCATCCCTGAATCATGTCTCCGGATGGCTAGAGGACTTGGTTGACGATGAAAATCCATTTTTTGATGAAAAACCCGCGAGTTTTCTGCACTTTTCTTATCCCAAGGGCACTTTTTAGGCTTTAGATCATCCATTTTGTCGTTGTACATGATCTCACCCCTCGTACAAATTAATTTCTCCCGTTGAAATCGAATATTCAAGTCCTGGGTAGGTCTTGCAGTTGGAAAAATTTTTTTTCTCATGATTTTCGATGAGATTTGTGGATTTATTGCTTGATTGTCGAAACATAGTGAGTAGTTGATGAGAAAAATTATTAAAAAACTTCTTGTGGGTACATGTGTCATGATAGATTGGAAACTAGTGCAAAAGTCAGGGTTAGAATAGGTTAAATACCTTCCTCCATGACTTTCTTCAGTTTACAATTATTTTCGCAATTGTGGTTTAGTGTTGGGATAAATTAAAAAATTTGTTTAACTCACCGAGGTTGATTAATCAAGTAAAACATTCGTTTCTGCGGTTAAATATGCGGTTTAGTTACGTTTTTAAACTTCCTCAGGTTTTTTTCTTGGTTAAAAAGACTAAAAAAACGTTGATTATGTGAGTTATGCATTGGTTATGAGTGTTGGTATGGTTTAAAAGAGAAAAAACGATTATAAATTGTTGTATTTCAGTGGAAAAAAAAATTGATTTAAGATAGAAGTTTGTTTTTCATTGATAGCATTTATGGGTGATTGTTTTTTTTTTTTTTAGATTTTCTTGGAAAATATGGGTCTTAGGTGAAAAATGGTAAGAACCTTTTTAAAAGTTTATTAAATTTCTTATCTTTTTTGTTTATAAATTTTTTTTCTATCAGTTACCGTTTACTCGATACGCTTTGGTTTGTATCAGTGAACTCGGCAGACACATCGGAAATGAGGCTAGTATTTTTCGGGCTTGCAGCCACAATAATTCAAAATTTCGAAAGATTGATTTTGATAAATGGGCGGTTAAACTCTTTGTTATTAAATTTCCTGTATAATAGACTAGAATTTTTAAAATTGAGTAGAAATTTCCCCTGTTTTTCCGCCCTGTAAAGACGAAAATTCGATTTTTATGTTCAATACATTGAAATTTTGTTTTTTTTTTTTTTTTGCAATATTTATGAGTGATCCCAGTTTATTCTATAAAATTAAATTTTTTCCAAGTAAAATCCCACTTTTTCCATTTTTCCAGGGAATAAAATAAAAAATAGGAAAAATATAAAAATTTAAATTTTTGCGCGGTTTCAAAAATGTTTATTTATTCATACAGAGTACTGCATATATGTAAATTAGTTGGATATATTATTTTCGCAGAGTTTCACCCTTAAAAATGTTTATTTATTCATACAGAGTACTGCATATATGTAAATTAGTTGGATATATTATTTTCGCAGAGTTTCACCCTCAAAGTGTATTTTTTCTACTGGTCACGACCAACCCCAGTGGCCCTAGGTCCTGGATAACTCGTTGATCGATTCAGGCAATTTTGTTAATGCCTTTATGGACAGTCAACCTGAAAAGAATTATGGAAATTATAATTGAGAATTTTAGCTCTGGATAACTCGTTGATCGATTCAGGCAATTTTGTTAATGCCTTTATGGACAGTCAACCTGAAAAGAATTATGGAAATTATAATTGAGAATTTTAGCATTACTTCGTGACGATAGCAGAGTATAGAAACAAGCGGGTACTTACGTCATCACAGTCCGAACAGGCTTGACAGTGCAATTTAAGAGGATGCAGAAAACAGTTCGCAAATGCCTTAAATTCCAGCGTGTATTTTGCTGACTCTGATTCGGTTGCTCGTGTGAATTTGGATTTAAATTCTATTTTTTTGTAGTCCGGTTGCAGACAAGAGTCTTTCACTATCATGATGGGATCCTGGTCGTTGTTGAATTCTAATTGGCAGCTTGTAAGGTGCGAACTCTTACCGAATAAATTTTTTTCTGTTATGTCAATTTCAATTTTTACGTCATCTCCGAGCGCGCCGTTGTTGGTGAACTTGCCATTAAATGTAGTTTTGGTAGTAAAATTATGATTGTCAATGGAAAATGTTTCCGGAAAACTCACTGGTATGGCGTTGGGATCTATGGTCTTCGACACGCTCACTTTTGGCGACGTTTTGTCGCTACAGTCAACATCATAAATGTAATATTTCGGCATAGCGCTTGAATTTGTCAAAACCGATTCATGGCATGAATCTTTAAAAATACGCAATCGGAATTGATTTGTACTAATTTGACACTCTGTATCCAGTAGAGTATTTTTATCAGTGAAGTACATCTCCCGGATGCAATTAATTTTTGACGAGAATTCGGAATCCTCTGTTAAAGCATAAACATGCAGCTCGTTTTCTTTCAATCGTTGAAATTCGAGTGTGACGCTACCATCATCGTTGCACTTTTCATTTATTTCCAGCCGATAAAAACCTGAAAACCAAAAATATCGCAAATAATGCCAAGCGAGAGTATACGTTGAAAAAAAAAT